>KZ807173.1:351100-386130 GCA_000696205.2 Oncopeltus fasciatus | reverse complement strand
ATAAATATATTCAAAGTGTGTTATAAATTTTTATCTTTGCTTAATTAATTTTTTTTGTTTAAAAAAGTCAAACAATGTGTTACAAAAATATATTGTACTATCAGTTACTAAACAGCACAGCAAGTGGGAGAGATGGCCTACATAAAGAGTTACGCCTTCGATGTTTTAATATCCAATTTTGAAAAATTTGTCATGGGATCAACTTAAATAGTTACATTCCTCTAAAATTCGCAGTAATGAATTAGTATGAACTTAATAGGGTCTGTGAAATATATGTTTTACACAAGTAGTGGGGTGAAGAACAGTAGTTCTTTAAAGAGTGACTGACTGATCCGAACAGCTCTTTTAAAGGATGTAGCTCACTGAGCTAGTTCGTTCGTGAACTGAAAATTGATTCCTTACTGTTTGATTATTCAGAAACTGGATTTATCCTTTCCAATCTTTACTTTTTTGCCTACATTGATTCTCTTTATGTTGGCATAACTTTTAATTTATAACCATTAATTTCGCGATGTCAGGATATTTTTGTAGACTTTTGGCAGGAAAAAATATCCTGTCAAATTTGACAAGTTCGTACCAACCTTCACTCACATTCTTTATTTTCCAATTATATCGCAGAGAACCTCCATCTCCATCAATGCCAAAATAATTAATTTGTATTTTGTAAATGTTCTCTAGGAACTATTAACAACACATGTGTTGCATTGCTTTCTGAAATTTAATTGTACTTTTCTGGTTTTGAAGGTACTTTACATCTTTTATTTTCTTCTTTTAAGTATATTTTAATAGTTTTTGTATAATTTCTAGGCTTTAAATTAACTTTATTTGCCTCTTTTATTGGATATTGTTCCTTGTGATAGTTTTTATCTTATTCATTTCAATATTTATTTTGCTTAGTAATTATTTTTCTAATAGAAATTTAATAGGGGATTGGGATTTTTTAAACTTTTGAATTTTTAAAGTATTCTCTGACAAAGAAATAATTTTGCATATGTAATATGTCTGCATATTAATTTTATCACGTAATTTAGCAAGTCCAGAGCTTCTAAGGGAGTTGGGTATTATTTTTGTCATATTTATTGGTAATTTATTATATTTTCTTGGAGTTATTGCTTATTCAGCAGAATGTATTCTGCTAATAATTTTAGTGAATTCTGAAGGGTCACAGCTATCGAAGTTGTTCTCATTTCAAATTCTGAAAATTATATATGTATATATTTTTTTTTATCATACTTTACTTTTATCTACCTATACCTCCACCCCCCCCCCCCCCNCCCCCCCCCATTCACTATCTCTCTCTTACTGTGTGTGTTTATGTATATATGTGTGTGTGTGTGTGTGTATATGACTGCATTTTAGTGAGTTGGTTTTTTACCTAGTAGTTCTGATTTGGAAAAAAAAAATTATATTTGTAAATCCTCTGGCTATTAGTAGGTTTTTCCCATACTGCTTATCATGTAACATTTAATTAAGTATAATTTTGATTGAAAATCCTTTTTTGCTTTAGAGACTGAAATATGTTTGTTATCAAGGAAAGAGGTCACACTAAAATAATATAATATTTATGTTTTCAACAGATCTCTAACAAAATTAGATGATTGTGTGTGGAGATTTATCTGAAACTCTAAATATTATTAGAATGTTCTATTGGACATGATTATTACTTAAATGGAATACAATTTAATTGAAATAAAAATTCCCAATCACATTATTACTAGTAAGATAGTGATATTAGAAATAAGGGTTAACTGTCACCTGACATTTATGTTGTACTAATTTTTCTTATGCTCCAGTACCCTTAATTTGCATTTGCTTATGTATCTTGATGTATAGTATATTAATAAATATTCAAAAATATGGTCTATAATAGATTAGTATGGAGAGGATTACCTGAAATTAAACTTTCATTGTTTATTTTATTCTGTGTTATATTTTAACACTCTATTAGACAATTTCAATTAAATCATTAAATTTTATGTATAATTTAAATGATTAATTTTGTTCTTATTTTTTATATTACATTATTGTTGTGAAAAAAATATATAAGATAAAGACAATGGTTAGGATTTGGTCAGTGAGTTGTACTTAAAAACATATTTATGTATCAAATAGTTTTTATTATATCTTATGTTCTGCTCTGAATTTCAAGCCTTCATCAGAGCAGTATAACACAAATGAAACAAAAATAAAATAAATTACTAAATTTCTACAAACAGTATTCAAATTATTAATGTTATAAAATTTTCTTATTACAAATCATATTAAAATTAAATGTGAGAGTATAAATTTAAATGTACATTTTAGAATGGCCACACATACACTATGTGAGCTAACTCATTGCTTAAAAATGTAATGATAAGTGATGGTTCCCTATCCAAACTCCTTTTATAAAATTTCTAAGGATGGCAAACTGTTCTAAACAAATGTATTTAAATATGTCAAATTAAAATTCTTTGATTGTAGGCATTTTATATATATTTAAATATATCAAGTTCTATACCTTTAAATTTGACTCTGAACTTAAAAAGCTTATTGGATAAAGAAGATAAACAGTACAATGACTACTATATTAAGAAAATAGGGATGAAGATTTTAATTGGTTAGTTGAAAAAATTATCACTATTCATTTTATGCATAAAAAAGATCATGAAATTTAAACCAGCCATTTATTACTATTTAAGATTGCTGTAGAAATGTTTAGAAATGCAGAATTTATTTTTTCCTCTCTTTTACACCCACTGCTTCTTTTTTTAATACAAAATAAAATAGCTTTAATACAAACTTAGTTACTCATTACAGCAGATTTTTTAAAATAAATTTTCTGAAATACAAGACATAGAAATTGTCAACAAAATTTGCTAAATGAACTGAATTTAAGAATTATTATGAACTGCAATTTATTAATAACAAACTAAAGTAAATTTTGTTAAGAAAATCTGCTATTAAATACAAGATGTAGGAATTATCTGACCAATGCCCTAGATATCCTAAATGATTATCTGGCTCTATTAGACTGTTATTTACTCATTAAGGAGGGTTTATTATTGCTAGATTTAGTTACTGTTGGTTAGGAGTCTCTCTCCACCCATCACTATTTGTCCTGATGAGCGAAAAAAATTTTTTGTTTACAAATCAGTTTTTAGTTTTCAGTTCTGAAGACCGAATTCCAGACTAATCTCTTCTTGTAAAGCTCGACAGTCAACTAGTTACCTCCAAACTTATCCTGTTTATTTCACAAGTTAAGCTCTCGACAGATTTTATCTGGATTATTAATAAAGGCTATAGCAGCAGTTCTGTTTTTTTCATTCTTTCAATTATTGAACACAGGGTACTAGTCGATGGCTGCTTTGCTATTTTTGGCTACCTCACTTACTGAATGACTGCTATGTTGGTGGTGTATCATTGTAATTATTTTAACAGCACCTGATCTGTGTTTGTACATTTAAGGCAAGTTGAAGTCTTACATACAAATTGAGGATTATCACTGTTTTTAAATATCCAGTTCCAAGGCTAATTTTAAGTTTCTTAATCCAAGTGTTTTTTATAATAATACAGATTTTCTGTAATGGTGTTTCGCTGGTATTTCTCTGTCTCATCAATCAAAGAGAGGGGTTTGTTCCCCTTTCCCTGGGTAATACCAGCGAGATGCTTGTCTTCCCTCAAGTCGTAATCTACTCCTGCTGGTACACCACAATTTCAGAGCATCCGGAGAAAACTTGAAGCTAATAGTTCAGAAAAAAGAAAAAAGAAAAATACTGGAGGGAACAAGAATTCAAACCTTTAGGATGCGAAAGACTACTCCACAAATTCCTACCATTACCTTTAATATATATATAAACTGGGGGACAAAAAAACCGGCGCACCTGGAATTTTACCAGAAAAATGCATATAAACATTTTTATAACAGGTCAAAGGTCACAATTTGCTCACCTTTATTTATTGTGATATATTCTGTTTGTTGTATACCAAGAATAAAGGGTAAAAAACACAACTTGAGTGGGTAAAAAAATCTTTATTGAAAAAGAAAAGAAAAATGGTCACTTTTAGAAAAAAATAAACACACTCTAAACGAAAAATAACTTTTATTATTAAGAAATGTGAGTCATTAGTACCGAGTGTTGCCTCCCCTTGCTTGAATAACATCCCGGGTTCTTCTAGGCATACTGCGAATCAGGTTGGCTACACGATTTTGAGGTATCTGATCCCATTCACGTACCAGAGCCGTCCTTAGCTCTTGGAGGTCACTTGGTGGGTTCTGTTGTCGCCGAATGGACGTTCCAAGCTGGTCCCAAAGGTGTTCGATAGGGTTGAGGTCAGGGCTGCGAGCTGGCCACTCCAAAGTGCGGACGCCTACCTCATCCAGGTAGTCCCTTGCGACGTGTGGCCGTACATTATCATGCATAAAAAGGAAATTGGGTCCGATAAACGTTGCAAACGGTACCACATATTCCTCCAGAATGCCAGTCACATACGTATGTGCATTAAGCGTTGGCTTTCGGAACACATAGAGGTCTGTCTTAGCCTCTAAACAAATTCCACCCCAAACCATCACCGAGCCCCCTCCAAACTGCACTCTTCCCCTAATGTTGCACTGTGCATATCGCTCGCCTAATCTTCTCCACACTCGAACTCGGCCATCTGCACCGTACAGGTTAAACCTGGACTCGTCAGAAAAGAGAACAGAGGCCCAATCATCTTCTGTCCAGGCGGAATGTTCTCGACAAAAGTTGAGGCGAGCTGTTCGGTGCGCTGCGGTGAGCAGAGGGCCGGATGCGGGGACTCTGGAGTGGATATCGAGCTCTGCAAGCCTCCTCCTTACTGTTCGCACGTTTACACTTGTATCCCGTGCGGCATGCAGTCGGTGAGAGGTTTCAACTGCTGATTGAAAACGATTTCTGAGGACCTGGAGAGCAATGAAGCAATCATCAGCTGGGAGTGTCGCTCTTGGACGGCCTGATCCCGGCTTCCTGGCATAGCTACGAAACCTCTGAACTGCCCGGCGAACTGTTGTTTCAGGCAGTCCATGAACGTTGGCCGCGTATCGTTGGCTTCGGCCGTCTTCGATCAACGCCATAATTCGCGCAACAACCTCTGTCGTCAAAACCATTTTTAATGTTTTAAAATTAAGAATTTTCTCTTTAAGAAAGAAAGGAAAGAAGAAACGCCAATCAATGTGTTTCTGGAGACACACTTTATTCAAAATTATGAATTTTTCCTTTAAGAAAGAAAGGAGAGATAAAGTTCATTTTTCAGTTTATATCATTAATCCTAGAGAGGATTAAGACATTTGTTGTCAAAACATAAGGAATCGTACTCCCATTTGATCTGTCGCGCCAGTTATTACACCGCACACAAAAATAATTATTTAATCTGCATTTTTCAGGTAAAATTCCAGGTGTGCCGGTTTTTTTGTCCCCCAGTGTATATATATATAAATGTGTGTGGGAATCATATTTCAGTATTAGCCATTAATCAATTAATTAATAACTATTAATATATCATTTTGTATGAAAGAAAAGCTCATTTTTATTTATTGTTGTGGGAAACCACACTATCAATTTTGAATAAACACCACAATAGATTTATTTATTGTTTAGTGGTAAACTCCCTGGATTTTTTTATTTTTGGAATTAACTTTAAGTTTTATGTTTTTAGGTTTATATCTTACCTAAGTATTTATTTAAAGAAAGAAGGCTTAAATTTACTAAATATAGGGAGAGACCACACTACAATATTTATCCAAAAATTTAAAAAACCATCCAAGAAGTATATAATGTTCACTGAAAAATAATTTTTTTTTTTACTTTGAGTAATGTCAGGTGTAATCATTTCAAGTTTTTTTTTTTTTTAAGTTTGACTGCGTGGAAATTCAAATTTATTTAATGATGATTAAAAATTTCTATTTTTAACATAAAAATTTAGAAATTAATCAAGATTTCAGAATCATCACCCCAGTGAAATCAAATTATTCACATTAAATCCCTGATATAGCATTTGAAAACTATATATATATATATGTGTGTGTGTGTGTGTATGTGTATATAAAATATTAGTGACTATCGTGTTTGTTGACTATAAAGTAGGATCAGAGAATCTTGAAAATTTTTTTGAAAGATCTGTCATGGGAACGAACTTATTAACTATATTCCTTCAGACTTCGCTTAAAAGGAAATCAGCTTTTTTTTTTTTTTTTTTCCATATCTTGCAGCTTCTCTTTTTTCCTATTAAATGAAATAACATTACTTTAAAAAAGGTTCCTAGTTTTCAAGGAGATTTAAATATTTGGTATAGTGTTCAGGCATTAGAGCATCAGATTATTTTTTATTGTTCTCCTAGCCTTTCCAAGAAAACAAGTTTTCAAAATCTGTAAAAAAAAAACTCGAATATGTACATTGCACTTTGTTTACTAAGTTGGTTATTTCTTTTTCTTTCTTTTTTCTAACTCTCTTGTTTAAAAGAAGTCTCTAATATTCTCTAGAGCCTCAATAGCTATTGTGATTGGAAAAGGTAATAGCTTGTGTGCCATTTCACACATGTTCGTGGTTCTTTTTAAATGGATAAAATGCAACTGGTATGAGACACTGATAATAAGACTTTTAGCATAATATGGGTTTGAAGAAAAAAAAAGAGATGAGCCACACAATATCTTTATGAAATTCTGTAAAAAAAACAACTGATGACTCTTTTAGTGACATAACCATAAAACATTTTTAAACTGAGGATTTTCCTGTTGGATTCTGAATTTAAAAAAAAAAAAAATCTTCAAACATCAAGTCATCCAGTGTATAATTTCATACTGTCAGTATATGTGCTTCATCAAAATATAAAGCTTATTGCTATTAAGCTGCAGAAATTTGTCTGGATTTTGGCCAGGATCAGAAAAATGAAATACTCCAATTATTTTATTAATACCAACGTTTCAATTGAACTTGTATGTCATCATCAGGGCTGAAATACAATACACCCTATTACACTTATAGAATTATAGATTGGAATGAACAGACAGTTATAAGAAATAAAATG
The DNA here is from genome assembly GCA_000696205.2 of Oncopeltus fasciatus. NCBI lineage: Eukaryota > Metazoa > Arthropoda > Insecta > Hemiptera > Lygaeidae > Oncopeltus > Oncopeltus fasciatus. Next base: position 379,107 of record KZ807173.1, on the reverse strand, counting down.
ATATACAGAATAAACTCAAAATTTAACTATGAAAATATAAATAAACTTTATATGTACCGATAATGATGTATGGAGAAATCTCCAAGGGAGGTTTATGATCACATCTCAGAATGCAGAGCTAAACTGAGAGAGAACCATTAAAAAGGGGTGGGAGAGGGTTTGTCCCTACACTTCAAAGGTAGGTAATAATGCTTAGGTTAATGTTTCAACAAAGCTAAGTTGAAAAGGCAGACGTTGGGGATTATTTACCTGAATTTTTCTGTTAAATTATATGGAAAATATTACAATAAGCTGAGGAAATTTTGCCTTTGCCCTGCCTATAATTAATAGAGGTAGGATTGAAATTGATGTGCACACATTCAGAAATCAGTCTTTTTCAGAGGCCAGGACAGTAGCTTGATTTAAAGCAGGCTTGTGGTTGCCGTTAATAGCATGAAGAGAGAGAGAGAGAGTAGAAGAATTCGTATCATGAATCTTTATGCTGTATTCATGTTGTTTTGATCCTTTATTAAGATGGTCCTTTTTTTGGCCAAAATATGAAGCCAAAAAATTATTATCTGGACATTGAATTTGGTATATAACATTGGATTGCTGGGAAATTGGTATAGGATCTTTCAGGGAAGTATAGAATTTTTGTAATTTATTATTAGTGTGGAGGCCTAAATGGAGATTCTGCAGGTAAGACTTGAGTTGTTTTTTTTATTTTATCTGTAAGGAGAGGAATATAGGGTAGAGAGCGATAAAGAGTTGTAGGAATAGGTGAGGAAAGAGAAGAATACAAATAGGAGACATTTATCAGGAGACCCCACTGGAGGCTTCACTCTCATTCCCATCCTCTGACCTGCTATTGTTATTGCTATTCTTTTACTCAATATCATTTTACTGGATACTACCATTTTTTCAGATTTTAGCTAGAACACCTTATCTCCTTTCTTAGAGAGACAGGATTTATATAGAAAAGTTGAAAGGACTGATTTGGAAAAATCTGATAATTTATTTTTTTGTCTACTCAGCTACTGTGAAGGTGCATTAATAAATAAATACTCTTAAAGCTGTCATGGTCTAACTTTTTTCCTGTCTTTCTTTCTTTTTCATTCTTCTTGTCTTTATTAAGATTAGTCTTCTTCTCTGTGTACTTTTTAAAGATTGTTCCAATGAAGTGATTAAAAAAAAAAAAAAAATGTATCTGTGAGGTATGTTTTAAAGAAAAAAGATAAATTGATTAATAGTTGAAATGGGACTACTAAGGGTTGGTTTAGGGGTTCAGTTGGTTTCAATGATCATTGAAAATCATTAATAATTACTTTCTTCTCATTAAAATTGTTTTTAAAAAATTAAAATTTTATATTAGAATACAAATTTAACAAAAAAAAGTTCTCTTATTTACACCTTTTTTCTTTGCACATTTTTGTTCTCTTAAAATAAAAGAGATTGTTATTTAACTTTAATAAACTATTTGTAGTTTTTAAAATTTTCATTTGTTAGAGTTAATAATTTTTTAATAACTACTACCACTAACATAAATGATTATATAATGAACTTTATTTAACTTGTCTAAAAGTGATTTTATTTATCTTGTCATTTTTTTTTTCTAATATACCTGAAATTTCTAAAAACTATATATTGGTAGAGAATTTGTTGGGGTTTGGTTAAGGATGATCCAAAAAAAAATTACTATTTAAAAAAAAGTGTATTTTTATTATCTGCCGACATTTCAGCTTGCAATGTGAGCCATCTTCAGGGCTGTTAAAATAAAATGTCTTTAAAAAAAAGAAGCTATATGATTTACATTATTATTATATAAAATTGACATAACTAAAACTAATGAGATATGAAATACTTTGGAAAACAATAACAAAATGTGTAGAAAGTTCACCACACCTATCTATCATGAAGGCAACAAGGGATGTGTTGTAACCTGGATCAAATGTTCATGACAGAGGTAGGGCTTGGAAATTAGGAAAACTTGAGATGGACAAGTGAAGGGTGGGGAATGTGCGGCTATAAGTACAAAGGGATTACTCTTCTATTAACTTCTCCTAGTTTGCCCATCCGTTGTATGTACTACTATGATTGTACCTCTGTAATAACTATTGTTAACAGAGCATATTTGGGCGTAATAATCTAAGGGTTGGTCATCCCTAAACCCGATCCTACCTACTTACTATTGTTAACAAGTATATCACTTTGTATTCATAATTTCGGATGTAAAATAAAATATATCTTTTTAAAAACTCAACCGAGCCGAAAAGATATATAATTGGCACAGTCGATTTAGATATTCTTTAATATCGAAGAACCTGAAGAAAGAAACCTCTTCACCTGCCCTGAGATCTTCATATTGTTGACACAGCATCGAGCATGTCATCAGGAGTCTTCACAACATCGCGTTTAGAAGTACTCACCTTTTTGTAAGTCTCTTGTATTAATTTTGTCTAAGAAGAAAATAATTTTATTTTACAATTAACAATAAAAGATTATAAATATTGAATATCATTGAATTTTTAATTATTTTATTAAAAAATTCTTACATTTATNTTTTTTTAACAATTAAAATATTGTTAATATCAAGTTTTAATTATTTCATAAAAGAAATAATATATTTTAAACAATTTTAATTTTTGAATATTATTTTAAGAATTTTATTTCAACTTTTTATTTGAGTCATTTTATTTTATTTTTAAGAATATTAAACATAAGTTCTTTTTATTTTTATTACATATTTTACTTTAACTAAAACATAAACAATGGCAAACCCACTTATCAGACCACCTGTACTTAACGAACATGTTCAAAGACAGATGCCCCTAAATCAGGCCCCCCCAATACTAAGAAGAGAATATTTCGATATGGTTCCAGAATTTGATGGAACACCCGAAACAATACATAGATTTATCACTACCTCAGAAAAACTAGTAAATAGATTTTATAACACTATAGATCCCGTGGATTTTCAAAATGAATACCTCATGAACTCTATTTTAGCAAAAATTAAAGGCAGAGCAGCCGAATCAATATCCACCCATTCCCCAACGAATTGGATGCAATTAAAAGCCATCCTCCTAAACTCATACAGCGACAAAAGGGATTGTTACACCCTTCAATTAGAAATTTGTGACTTAAAACAAGGTCCAAATGAATCCCATTTCCACTTCTACGAGCGAGTTATAAAACTGCTCAACCTTCAATGTGCATACATTTGTAATCACGAAGGTAATTTTGCAGAACCTCTTATGAAGTACTGTAGAAACATAGCCCTCCGAGTCTTACTAAAAGGTTTAAGAGAACCAGTAGGCTCACTACTTAGAACCAGAAATCCCGACACACTAGACCTGGCCCTGTCAATGTTAACCAATGACTACCAGTTCAACAGTAATAAACCCTCACCAACATTAATACAACACCAAAGAAACTTAAATTATATAACACCTAAGAGACCTTACACAACAAGCCCTCAACAATTAGGAACTCCTACGAGACCTAATCATTTTAATCAATTCACCCCAAGACAAAATTTCTACACACCTGAACAAAAGTATTTTACACCTAGAAGCCCAGGGAAACAATTACAAAGTCCCCAAAGTAATCAAACAACTCCGCACAGACCAAAAGCACTACCACCTATTCCTATGTCGACAACTTCTAGGGGACCTAGACTTTACTTTAATAGAAGACCAGAAAATACTAACAATATAAATTTTAATAATATGAATATGGAACAGACTGAACCCGAAATTACAGAAATAGAGACCAATGATTTTTTAGAGGACACAAGCCTCAACCCGAACCAATATACCTAATGAACCTTGTTAACGACGAAAATCACCTACCATATATTATTTATCCAAATTTAAATCTAAAAATTTTGATAGACTCTGGCAGCTCTCGATATTTTTTTAAACCCGAAATAGCTGATAAATATTTTAAAAACAAAATTATTACAGACCCTTTTGAAATAATAACTGCCCATGGTAGATCAAAAGAGAAATATAGAACATTTATAAATTTTTCGAACTTATTCAAAATAAATGACCCTGAACTTAAAATACACCTATTTAATTTCCATAATATCCTTATAATTTCTTAGATATCCTTTTAGGAGTAGATCATTTAAAATTCATTAAAGGATGCATAAATTTTACCAGTGACCAACGAACGACCCCCACAACTCAATTAAATTAAAATTTCATGACATAACTGCATACGAAAAAGAACCTAAAAATCAAAAATCTTATCCAATAGAAAACAAAAATAAAATATGCAAAAAGAAAACAAAAAGCCCGAATTCTAACAATATTGATGAACAAACTGACAAAACATTTATAATATAACCCCGCACAATTCAAATCATACAAGCTTCAGTCCAAAATTTAAGGAATGGTAATGCTATATTCCCATATTCATAAATAGGAAACCTAGAAATTCCAGGACCACTGGTAAAAGTAAAAAATAGCAAAGCATTGGTCACAGTTCTAAATTCTAACGAAACCGGTTCCACTTTAAAATTCGATAAAGCAATTGCAGTAGAACCATATAGTGTGAAACAAGAAAAATTTAGCCCAAATTTAAATAATTCCAATTTAAATTATTACAACTATAATGAAATAAAATTTGACATATCAAAACTTAGGACAGAACATACGAACTCTGAAGATAAAGAACAAATTACAAAATTAGTAAAGCAATATTCCGACATATTCCAAATGGATGATCAATCACTAACTTTTACAAATCAAATTAAGCATGAGATCAGGACTAAAGATGAACTCCCTACCTATACTAAATCTTACAGATACCCCTACGTCCATAGAGACGAAGTTCAAACCCAAATCGAAGATATGTTGAAAAAAGGTATCATTTAACATTCCATCTCCCCTTGGAACAGCCCCTTATGGATTGTAACAAAGAAATTGGACCAATCCGGAAAACTGAAATGGGCCATAGTAATAGACTATCGCAAGTTAAATGAAAAAACAGTGGAAGACGTTTTTCCTCTTCCCAATATTACTGACCTCTTAGATAAACTTGGCCGTTGTCAGTATTTCTCAATGGTGGCTCTATTCGAGCTTTTATCAGGTCAAAGTAGAGAGTAACAGGGTCCCTAAAACGGCATTTTCTACGGATGACGGACATTATGAGTTCCTCCGCTTGCCGTTTGGCCTTAAAAAATTCCCCTAGAACCTTTCAAAGGCTCATGAATAATATATTAAGAGTCTTAACCAATTTAGGAGTCCTCGTATATCTTGAAAATATTATCGTTTACAGCACCAGTCTTCAGGAACACATACTGAAGCTAAAACAGGTTTTCCAAAGACAGAGAAGCAAACTTAAAAATACAGTTAGACAAAACCGAATTCCTAAGAAAAGAAGTAACATATTTAGGCCATCATCTTTCAAGTGACGGAATTAGACCCAACAGATTTAAGTTAACAGCCATAGAAAAATATCCGATACCAAAAACTTCAAAAGAATTAAAATCATTTTTAGGACTACTCGGATATTACAGAAAATTTATCAAAGATAACCTTACTTAAACCCCCTTACTAAATGTTTGAAGAAAAATGGTCAAATAAATCCCAAGAATGCAGAATATATCCAATGTTTTAACTATTGTAAAACATTATTAGTCAATGACCCGGTATTAATATACCCTGACTTCTAAAAACCATTCATATTAGCTACAGATGCTAGTAACTTCGCAATCTCTGCCATACTAAGCCAAAATGTTAACGGAGAGCAACACCCCATAGCTTATGCTAGCCGCACTTTGAACGATTCAGAGACTAAATTTGGCAACGATAGAAAAGGAATGTTTAGCTATTGTCTACGGGATAAAAATGTTCTGACCCTACCTATTCGGACCCAAAAAATTCACAGTCATCTGTGATCATGCCCCTCTCAAATGGCTTTTCTCTTTAAAAGAGCCAAATTCAAATAAAGTCTAGGCCAAGTCTGAAAGAGAAGATAATTCTCCAGACATAGAGTCCCTTTTAGAAGAGATAAGATATCTGAGCGAGTCTTATCACTCCCCTGCAGTAAACACTTCTCAGAACCCTTATCTGCATTGGCACTCTCCTTCAGAGATGAATCCCTCTCAAGCCCCTGACCATTTATCTACAATAGCCCAACCAGACATCGAAATCTCAGACTTAGAAACTACTTACTCACTGACATCAGATAATAATTTAATAAATATTCCTATTTCAGATCAACCTGTAAATTTTGGTAAAAATCAAATATTATTATCATTAACCAATCATAGCCCTGCAAATAGAAAATCAATAAATTTGTTTGGAATAAAAAACCGAATAGTTACCCAAATATCAAGATGAAACGTGATAAACGATACAATAAATTTCATAAAAGAAATGATAGATCCAAAATTAACCTATCAATATGATTATCAATATGAAGAAAATATTTCTTCGTAGATAATTTTTATGAAGAATTCCGTACAATAGTTTCTAAATATTTTGACCATTCAGAACTTAAATTTATTAAATGTAATAAAAAATTAATTGACGTAGAAGAAGATTCAGACGTTAAGAAAATTATATCAGATCATCATTTAGGAAGAACTAATCACCGTGGAATTGATGAAATTCATAAAAAAGTAAAACAAACTTATTATTGGCCCAAAATGAAAAATTTAATTCAAAATTTTATTAATGAATGTGAAATCTGTTTAAAAACAAAATTTGAAAGAAAGCCCCTGAAACTTGCTTACAACACAACCCCAAATCCAACAAAACCCTTTCAAATAATGCACATTGACACTACAACATTCCACAATACCAAATTCTTAACAATCATAGACACTTTTTCAAAATATGCCCAAGCTTTCAAACTCAAATCTGCACAAGGAATAGAAGTTGTTAATAAACCACTTGTATTCTTTTTACATCACGGAACCCCACAACAAATCACATTAGTTAAAGAATTATTAAACTTACATAAAATTAACATACACTTTACATGTTCACAAAATCCAAACAGAGAAGAATTTAAAACCGATTCTATAGAAACAAAAGTCACATATGCAATCTTAGCCTACAACGAAACCATACATTCAACAACAGGACTAACGCCTTTTGAAATTATTAACGGACATTTAAATGAAACGGATCCAACTAACATAGAAATAGAAAAACAATTAATTAACAATTACATAGACAACCATAGAGAAAAATTGAAATTACTTTATCAACAAGTAAACGAAACAAACATTTTGGCAAAAGAAAAATGTATTCAAAAAGCAAATATTAAGAGAACTGACGAACCTATTCAAGGACAACTACCTATGAAAATATATGTAGAAAACAAACAAAAGCAAGCTAAACTAATAAATAATTATTAATAAACCAGAAACACTAATTGAAACAAATAAAAAATTAAAAACGGGAATTATACACCCGACTCATAAAAACACAGTTACTAAAATACACCAATCTAACATAAAAAGACCCAGAAAACTTATGAAAAACGATACACAAGGTTTAGCCATCCCAAGCACATCAAAGACACAAGACACAAGCACTAAGTCTCCACACACAGTATTAGATTTGTCTGAACACATCAGATTCAGACTAAAACAACTTTTATTTTCTTTATAGAAATATAAAGTTTATTTTAATTTTAAAATTTTAACTTAGGATAAGTAATAACNAATATTATTTACTTAGCGAATATAAGTGATAATTGTAGTGATCCCTTTGATTCATTGTAATAGACTCCGGTCAAAACTATTTGATCAATAAATGTAAATATTGGATTGATGAATAAATTCTTTTTAAAAAGCAACTATCCATCGAACCCAATTTAACTGGCGCAGTTGGTAGGATACCCAATATAACTGGCGCAGTCGGTAGGATACCCAATATAACTGGCGCAGTCAGGAAACGGATTGTTGTTGATTCATAGTAACAAACCCAATACAAGTTACGGAAGCAAACAATCAAAGCACAGAGAAATTCAGATATCATTCCTGAAAATTTATAAATAAATAATGGAATACATAAATAAATAAATAAAACAAATAAATAAGAAAAATAATTATGTTATCTAATAAAAAATAATCCAATTTTAGGTCGCTTCTACAATTCTCATATGGAGCGAAGATACAGAACATAACTGACAGCCTAGGAATATTACCGATCAACCTGGGACAAGCCAGATTACAAACAACAGAACATACGTACATACACTATTACAAATTAGACATTTTATTTTCCCATTACAAAAACACTAAAGAACAATACAATATAATATTAGGATATATACATAACCAGGATAACAATAAAAGTAATATAAAAGATTTAAATAATTATTGTAATATAATAAACATAACTTTATCAGATATAGAAGATAAAGTTAATAATATTAAAATACATAGTGTAGGTAATAAAAGAAATAAGCGTGGATTAATAAATGGTTTAGGATCAGTTATCAAACAAATATCAGGAAATTTAGATAGTTTTGATGGTGAAAGATACGATAATCTGTTTCAACAAATAACAGAAAATCAAATTAAATTTAAAGATCAACTCANTAATGGCAGCATTTGCATTAGCTAATATGATTTTATATTTCATCAAAAATGTCCATAAATAAGTTTTAATGTTGAATTTTTTCTAATGATTCTTATAAAAATTTCAAAACCAAAAAAGATAAAAAAAATGGTGGCCGGCGAGAGCACTGAAAATTACTTTTTTAAATATATGCGTTAATATGTAATTTTAGTATTAATATATATATATATATATATATATATATATATGTATTATCAAATTACCCATGTATGAAAAATATATTTATGAAATTTATAATATGTTCCCTATCCCAACACTTAATAAAAACCAGTACTTAACCATTATTCCTAACTTTAATTTTATTTTAAAATCTAATAATGTAATTAAACACTTAAATAAAAATTGGAAAAAAGTTGAGTACTTCCTTTATTCAAACAGCTATACTACCCCTCACATCAGTGGATGTGAAGAAGAAATTTTAAATCTGCATCAATCAACCAACTGCAACTATACAAAACTGTAAATATCATCGAGCTTCATCGACCACATCTCTTACAATCAATACATCGCTGTCATGCCTCAACCAACAGAGATTAAAATTAAATCATCAAGCGACATCCAGTCAACCAACATTATAGGAATCAACATAATCTACTTAGAAGAAGACGAAATTCTGATCTTCTAAAGTATCTCTTGTAATTTTAAAACTTGTAGCTATGGAAAACCAATTGTAATTTCTAATTTAAATTTAAGTTCAAATTCTCCTAAAACTAAGAAATTATCTGTTGACCTAAGGAAATTAAGTTTACATAATTTAACTCAGAATATTGTAAAACCTTTTGTTATTCATGATAATGATCAAGCCATCATTTTTACACCAAATATTTACTCATTATTTTTATATTTACTTCTCTTTATTTTCATTATATATTGCTTAATTAAATTTTTCAAAAATTAAAAAAATAATTCAATTGATCATTGTCATCAGCCGCACTCCCAGATTGTTCTTCCAGGTGCAGCTTCAATTTAAGGGGGGAGGAGTCATGTATCAGAAATCTCTTACACATAAGAATATTTCTCATGACTACTATGTTAATTATGCTGAATGTCAAATACTGTTCCAAGCATTCCCAGAATCCCCCACTCCTCTCTGAGCCCAGCTCCAACCAAACAACCCTCTCCTTATTGCATTTCTCCGGTGCAAGTCGTCCTGGTAACTTCTTACAGCTCTTCCAGTAACTTCTCCTAGTTTGCCCATCCGTTGTATGTACTACTAATATTGTACCTCTGTAATAACTATTGTTCATCATTCATGTATTCATAATTTCGGATGTAAAATTAAATATATATTTTTATTAGCACCCCAACAACTATGGGTTAGAACACAAAATTCATAACTCTCTCCTTTCGTTATCCCCATAGCCCTGAAAAAGGCCTGAANGCTTATCTACAAGGCTTAGTTTTAACTATTAAGTAAATATTTGTATTAACTACTATTAGTCTTGCCCTGAAGAAGAGAAAATAGATTCTCAAAATATTGATCTAGACTAAAGTATTTTTACAAAATCAAAATCTTTAGTAACCTAAAAGTTCTATATGTATATGCAATTATATTATTATATTCATGAAAAAATTGTGTTTAAATAACAGTTTTATTTCTGTTATTTAAAAATATTGTTCTCTGAAGAAATTGATAAATGTTTCGAAAATTGTTTCGATATTTTTTCTTGTTATCTTCTCAGGATTTCAAAATGGCCATTAAAATTTAAATTAAATAATAAAATTTTTGGTTTTTTGACAGGAGACTTAATTACATAGAAATGCAAAGCAAAAGGATTAGTTTGTCAATAAGTAAAGTCTTACCAATGTGAGTAAAGCTCACCTGAAATTTCAATCATGAGATAACTATTTCTTGCTTTAAAGCAGCCAAAATATTTTTCACACAAAGAAAGTGTTTTTTAGCTGTGCAAAGTTTTGTGACAAAAAAAATTAACAGTTAAATATTGAAATTGAGAGATTATTTTTGTTGGCTTAACTGAATCCCAAAATTTTTATATAGTGCTCTAGAAAACAATATCTATTTTCCTGCTTGTTTATAATTTTTTAATTTATACCGATTATTGCAAATGATCTCTTAATATTTGAAATTGTCAAAATGCAAAGATTTTCAGATTGGCACTTTTTAAATAAATATATGTTAAGCAATGTTCACTTAATACAAGAAGTAAATAAAGTATACATAAATTAAAATAAGATTTAAATGAAAAGGCAGCTGGAACATTTAGTTTAGGCATTTTATTTGTTTTTTACAGTAAATAAAATAAAAATTTAAAGCCTAGCTTTCGGTATACAAAACCAATTAAATATGCAAGGAGGTACACTAATTGAGAAAAATGAAGTATTCTTGTAATTTAATTAAGAGAATAAATATGTATTTATTTTAAAACTTGTATGTGGTTCAATTATAACCATTTATTTGTGGTCTTCAATAAAATCAATATATTTGACATAATAACCTTTACTTTTGATATATTTGTGTGTATGTATTTAAATTATGAACCCATATTTTTGGCTGACCTGTATTATCAGATGTAAATTTCAAAAAGCCTGTCGTTTAATATCATAGGACTATTGAATTGAGTTGCAATCAGAATTATTTTCTGATTTCTTGAGGAATTAAATATAAAAATTACAGGTATATCTCTAGGCCAATTTATTTGCCAGTTATTGTGGAACATAAGCTAAATGAAAAAAGTTACAGTTATTTTAAGGACAAACATTTAATTTTAGTTCATATCATAATTACTAATAACAAGAAGAGTAATTATGAATGGCTTCAAACTAGATAACATAAATCATGCCCAAGTTATTTCTTTATGGAAAATTTTGTTTATATCTATTTGTCCTATTTGAACAATATAATAATAATTGAAATTAAGCAATAGCTGTAATAAATGTTAAAGTATAATATAAAGTTCTTTATATTGATTTCATTTTATTATTCTGTAAAAAAAAATTGAACTTTTTTTTTGTTATCAATATATTATAAATATTTAATGTTATATTATAACGAACAATGAATTTTTTTTAATTATTAGCCACTTTGTAGGAGGTAAGTTTATTAACAGATAAGTCTAGTATTTCCTGTCAAATTATTACTGATTGATAGTATAATTAAAGTTCTCTTTACCCAATTTTCTTTAAAAGGAAGAACATTTCTTTTTAAGCATTATGATTTTGTATTCTGTTGATTTTATTTATGACTTTATGAGTTTAGAATTACACTGCATTCAAGATTTTAAGATAAAAGTATTCTCTTTATTAAAAAACAATTTTTTTTAGATACTCATTCAATGGATCCCAATTCTCTTGAAAATGCTCTTGAAGAGCGAGGAAAAAATAGATGGTGGCTTTTATGGATTTTCTTTCTGGCAAGCACTCCAGGTATTTTTAACTCTATGCACATCACATCCTATGTATTCCTGAGTGGTGATCCTAAATTTTGGTGCAATATACCTGAATTGAAACATTCTAATTGGACTAATGAACAGATAAGAAACATCAGTGGTCTCTCGTAAGTTATTTTTTCTCTATAATATTTAATCATATTCTAAATGTATAATATAATATCTTCTTTTGTTTTAGGGCTGAATCTGGAGGCTGTGAAATATACAATTGGAATTATACTTATTTAGCAGGTATTGGTTTTGAAGATGCATTAATTTTTTACAGAAATGAAAAAAAACCTAATTCCATTAAGTGTGTTTCCTATTTTTTTGAAGAAGAATATCCTAAACAAACAATTGTTAGTGAGGTATGTATTTTTAATTTTAATTTATTAAAATTAATGTTTAATTATTTAATATGTTAATTATAATTCAAGTATTGATTCTCAATTCTCAGTTAAAAACAAATATTATCAAATCTGTACAATAAATGTATGAATAATCATGTCCTTTAATTAATCCATTTTCAAATAGAAATACTCAACTTGTTACAAAAAGTAAAAATGTGAATTTTTAAAAAAGAGTTGTAAATACCTTTATTTTTTGGTGCCATAAAATTGACTTTATAGTTGTATTTTTAAATTTTTATAAGTGTAATTTTGAGGCTTCGAATTAAATTCTTAATTGTTCTAGATTCTCGAATGAAAACCATGTGTTCTAACACTCTGTTATTATTATCCATTAATTTTAAAGAATATTAAAGATATTGAAAATGAATTTGTTCAAAATTTTGCTGTTTATCTATTTTTAACAAGAAATAACTAAGAGAACACATTAGAAATCTTAATTAACTGCAGATCAATTCATTATTCAAACATATTTTACATCTCAGTTGTTCTCTTTACATTCCAATCCCATTAAATTCTGAATATAACTTATTCTTTTGGTACATTTATTCATTTATTAATTTTTTTATCCACAAAGCTATTTCTTATTATGTTGATAATATTTTATAATATCCAGATCACAAATTTAATTTCTATAATCTTATCTCAGTAACTATGTACATATAATCTACCAGTTTATCTTGATCTGAAACCCTTGTCCCCCAATAACGTAACCTGTTTATGGACAGAGGAATGATTTTTGATGATTACAGAAGAATATTATTAATTAGGGGTTATTCTCATTTTCTTTAAATTATGGATAATTTTTTTTTGTCTTACCTTATAGATAACAATAGTGTTACCCATTAAAGTGATTTTTATATATCTATATAAAAATGTAATACTACTTAATTTTTTCATAACATTTTTCTTAAATTAATTGTAAAAAATTACACTGAAATAAAATAAATAACCTGAAGTGAACTAATACATAAATAAAATATGGTTTAAAATGCTTGAGATGAATGAATAAGGAAATCTACATGGTCATTAAATGAATGAGATCTCTGCTATTCTTACTATAAGTAAGTAAGAATATAATTCTAGTCTAAAAATTTTTAATTATTTGAAACAGTAATTATTATTATAGTGGTACTTAATTATTTTTATTGTTCAATACATTTTTTTAGACTTAAGTTTTAAAAAAATGCAGATTAATTGTGTCAAATTTCCTCCATTTCTATCCACTGGAATTGTTGATTTTATTGTGTCAGCTACCAGAAGATTTGACTAATTATGGGATTGAAAGCTATTCCCACTTTACTATAATCTCTTATCAATTATTTTTTAATATATTTTCCAAATAATAGTAAATGGGCAAATTGACTGACTCCTTAAATGAAAGAAACAAAAATTATTTAATTAAAAAAAATAATGATAGGCCAGTAAATTTTTTAAAAATTAATGTTTTCAAAAAGTAATTGTTTGGAGGGTAAATACAAATGAACCCTGAATGTTATTTTAGATTGATTAAAAAGAGCAATAGATTTGTACTCTGATACTAATTATTCTTCAGGGTAATATTTAAATGATACTGTCTTTAAATTTGGGTGATAGTTTTAAAACTGGTATCTCAGTTACATAAACAGTAAATTTTAATAAAAAAAGCTTAACAACTGAGGAAAGACTTACTCTTGAAGTGAAAAGATTTTTTCATTATAAATCAGAAGTATACAGAAATAAATGCTTTCAATAAATAAAAGCCTTCTTATTAAAGTTTGATACTGTAACAAGAACTGTAAAATGTAGATGTAGAGCTTTATTTACTAAATATTAAGTGACAAGGAAGTATTTATATATATATATATACAGTTACTAAAATACACCAATNTAGTTATGTATAGCATATTTACATAAGCATGTGTATATATATATATGTATGTATATATATAAAGTGCTGGAAGATGAACCAAAACATAGCTGAGTAATGTAAAAATCGCTAATAAAAATTAATTGGAAGGCAGAAGCCCAAAATGTTTAAAAATATTTTTACTGCTTCCCAAAGCGTCACTCTTATAAAATTATATACCAAAGAATGTAGTATGATGTTAGGCAGGTATGTTCTTTCCTTCTTTTTATTCAAGCTTTATTCATAAGACCTTTAAAGAAGTATTATTTAAGGTAGTTCATTGCATTATGAATAACATTGTAGTTATCAATGTCATCAGATATACTGCAGTTCTGATAGCATTCATCCAAAGAACTCTAATAACTCCTTGATAAGGAGTGAAGATTAAAGACTGAATTTTAACACGTCAAGAATCAAATATCAGTAAGAATCCATCTTCAAGGTACTGAGTAGAAACTATGTGACAAACTATGTGAAATAAGTCATATTATTGGAATGGACCGAATCTAAATCTCAAATTTTATCTAAATCAATTGGTTCAAGAACTTCTGAGGAATTTCATGTTACTACATGGAATTCCTCAGATGTTCTATCATATAGTGGATAGAAATTTGTTTTTTATTTTATTTTCAGCTAACGTTTTGTAATGCTAAACAAAATTTTGAAGGGGGGGGGAGGTTATGATTTTTTATTTTGATTTCAGGTTGTTTACAATAGTTTATTTTTTATATGAAAAAACTTAAATTATAAATTTAAAAAATGCCACATGTTCAATTCATTGGAAGCTATAATTTATTTAATTAATTTATTGTCTTTCATTAATAATTATTTTTCAGTGGGATTTGGTATGTGATTATCTTCCCTTGAGATCTACTGTCCAAATGGCAATTGCTCTTGGCAAGTTTTTTGGAGCATTCTTTTTTGGCCTTTTTGGAGACAGGTTGGTTTATAATTCAATGTAGAAGTAAAATGTAGGGATATTAAATACTTAATGATTTTGTGAAATTTGTTCTTTGGTTCCTATTTTTCTAAATAATAATAATAATCTAGTCCCTGTTAACATTAATAATAATCTTATATTGTTCTTTTAAAAAAAATAAATTGCATGTTTAACATTACCAGCCAGTATTTTAGTACAAATTTAATAAACATCACGAATTGATAAGTTTATATCTAAAAATAACATAAAGCCCTACTTTGAAATAATTATTATATTTCTGATATAGTACAATGAAAAAATGTCTTTCTGAGTTTTGTATTACAATTTTTTTCTTATTTAAAACTTGCTCTTCTAATGTCTTTTACTATTCCTTATGTGTACCTTGAACTAGTATTTCAGCTGATAACTTTATTGGTATTTCTCCTTTTGTCATTATTTTTTAAACATATAGTCCTTAACATGATTTGTGTCTAAACAATTTCTATTCATATTAACTTATTATGAACAATTAAACCTTTGTTCCAAGAAAAATTAGTTAATAAAGAATCATTGAATAGATTAAGAATCTTAGTACACACTGTTGACACTTTGGCTTACAATTTTTTATCGGAGGTCACAATGATGACAAAGAGCTACACTAGTATCCACTTTCTCTCTTTTCAATTTTAGATATGCTACTGAATCAGTCCAGTAAACTTAATTAGTTTTATTCATAGAATCTTTTTTCGTTCTTGACTGTGTCAGAAAAGTGATTTTCCCACATTCTGTGAT
Source organism: Oncopeltus fasciatus (assembly GCA_000696205.2). Lineage (NCBI taxonomy): Eukaryota > Metazoa > Arthropoda > Insecta > Hemiptera > Lygaeidae > Oncopeltus > Oncopeltus fasciatus. The sequence goes on along the minus strand of KZ807173.1, from coordinate 363,127 downwards.
CTTCATGGCTGAATGGAGAATGAGAGTGACTATAGGTCTATAGGAGGCTTTTATATTGGCCTGGGAACCGGATTTTGATCAAGCCTGTCTTCCCATTGATTGGTTTTTATCAGTCTATTTTCAGAGGTGTTTATCTGGCTTCTGTTATACCGGTAGCTATGTTAATTTATCTGTCAGATAATGCTGGTTTCCGGTTTTGACTTAAAGTATATTCTTCTTCCCTAATAAGGGCTTTTCGACATGGTCAAGCCCGTAAGAAAAATCCATGAAACTTCTGCATTGCATTATATCTGTTCAGTTGTAGTTTTTTATGTATTAAATTTTTAAAGCAAGTTGTCATATTATTACTAGGAAGTTGATTATATTTTATTTTGAAGTTATGGCTTGTTTAGTAAGTTTTAAAAAAATATATATTTTTTATATGTGACATTTCCATGTGTCTAGTAAATCAAATAAAAATATATGAATTTTCTTGCTTTCTTACTGTTGTAATGAAAGTCTTTCCTTTGATTTCCCAAAAGGAGGTTGTAGATGCATTCCAGTAAATGAGAAACCATAAAGCCCTGGGTGAAGAAGAATTGCCTGCAGAACTGTTCAAGTATGGTAGACAGAAGCTTCATAACACCATCTATGATCTGGTACTAACAATATGGGTCCAATAAAAGATGCCTCAACAATAGAGAAAATCAGTTATATGCCCCAGAATAATGACACTATTTCAACAGAAGAAATTCAAGATCAGTTCAGTTTCTCGGCTCTGCGGATGACCTAGACATTGTGGCACGATCCTATGCAGCATTTACTAATGCTTTCTTAAAGGCAGAGTACAGAGAGCTGCTGCATCCATGGGGCTGGCTATTAATGAGCAGAAAACAAAATACATGTATATTGAAATTGGCAGGCAACAGGAAAGACAAGTGGTTATTAGCTCGTGTACTTTCTAGAGAATGGAGGAGTTCAGTTACAGCCACAAATAATTTAACTGTTGAAATCAAGCATCTGATCACCTCTGCTAACCAATGCTATTTTGGTCAGTTGAGGAGCAAGCTCATAAGTAGGAAAACAAAAGCCCACCTTTACAATATACTAATAAGGCCTGTTCTAACTTCCTTTCACACATTGACCAGTCTATCCAGGAAGGATCTCTTGTTCCTGAAAGGACGATCTTATGCAGGATTTATGGGCCAGTAAGAGACGAGGGAGGCTGGACTAGAAAAAAGAACAGGGAGCTCTATGAGATCCTCAATGATCTGGCAACATTTATGAAGCTGGGACGATGCTCCCACTTGGATGTGCCCTGAGAAAGTGCGAAGAAGAATCCTGGAAAAAGAAATTTATTGCCCTTGAAGAGTTGGAGGGCCCAAACTTTGTTGGATGGATGGTGTGACAAAGGATGCAGGAGACCTTTGTGGGGTCCAAAATTGGAGTAGGAGCTCAAAATTGAGCTGAATAACAAAGGCTCATAGGGGGGGGGGCATGACACACCACGGGTTGTAGTAGAAGTGGACCTAAGCCATCTAGTAGTAGAAGTATAATACCCAAAATCCAAATATAACAGAAAGACAGAAAATGAATTACTATAAAAATTGAATTCTGAAATCAATATTAATAATGTACCTAAAATTATTCATCTGGTAATGACTCATCAAATGATTAAGTCCATGTAATTCTAGCTTATTAATATTTACCACCTTAATATAAATGATAATTGAAATATTTGTAACCACCTATGACTGTCTTACAACGGAATATTAAAAGTTTCTATTGTTATATTTTTTAAAAAAACTATTTTTTTTTTTGCCCCAGTTTTACTACAATAACTTTAGTTAGATAATTTCAGTGCCAATGACCTCAGCAGTAAACGTGAAAAAAAAAAAGTAAGACAAAAATCTTTATCTGTTGTTTTGCCCAAATCGAGCAATGGGTTACTGAATTCATGCATTTGTATGAAAGCATTAGTGTTCAAAATACAAAAAATAAACTACCAACAAATATAATTAACTACACCTACCTATCATGAAGGTCAGAGGGAATGTTGTGTCACCAAGATCCCATTTTCATAATTGAGAGGTAGGGTTTGAAACTTGTGAGAAATTTTTTTTGGAGATGGATAACAGTGGTGGAAGGGTGGGGGGTAAGAGGCGGTAAGTACAAAGGGAGAATGGCCTGCTTCAAAAGAGGCACTACAAAGAAAAAAGGTAGGACATTATTAAGGATAAGTAACTTTAAGGAACTAGGAAACATGTTTGACAGGTTTATTTCGAAAGAGGGCTAATGATTTTTCAGAATGTTGAAAATATTTGAATAAGTTGAAGAAATTTGTTTTACGTCAGTTCTGTCATTGACTGCATTGTGTTTTAAGATAATGTGAATGGTTTCAGATAAAAGGCATTTGTGTTCATAGGTTTCAGTGGAAAGAATGGTAATGTTATCGAAGTTAAAAAAGTGTTTTTCATGAAAGATGTGTTTTGTGATGACAGTTTTTATTAGTTTTTCTTTGTCAAAAATGACAAAGAAAAACTAATAAAAACTCTATTTCCCGTAGAATCAACAATCATAAAAATATGATTGTTGATTCTACGGGAAATAGGGTTTTTAGTTTGCCCAATGTAAGTACCATGGCAATTAGGAGTGGAACAAGGAATTTTATAAACAACATTGGTTCTGTTGGAAAGGGGGATGGGGTCTTTAAGGATGGTGTAAATGGATTTTAGTTCGTTGTTAGTAGAAAAAGCAAGCTTAAGATTAGGGAAAGTTTTTCTGAGGGATTTCTTAATATTTTAGAAAGCTTTGGGATATATGGGAGTGAATTTTTAGTTATTATTATTATTTTTATTAATTACTATAACTAGACCGTTAATCTGGTTATAGTAATTACCTTTACCATGGTAATTACTATAACCAGATTAATGGTCAGGCTATGGGAAATATCATTAACTTACAACACAATCCAGTCAATGACAGAACTGACATAGAACAAATTTCTTCAACTTATCCAAACATTTTCAACATTCTGAAAAACCATTAGCCCTCCTTTAAAATAAACCTGGCAAACATTTCTCCTAGTTCCTTAAAATTATTTATCCCCAATAATGTTCTACCTTTTTTTTGTTGTTGTGCCCCTTTTGAAACTGGCCGCTCTCCCTTTGTACTTACAGCTTGGGGAGTAAGCCCCACCCTTCCACAACCCACGTTGTCCATCTAAAAAAAAAAAAAAAAAAAATTTCTCACAATTTTTAAACCATACCTCTCAGTCATGAAAATGGGATCTTGGTGACACAACGCCCCCTCTCGCCTTCATGATAGTTATGTTTATGTTAATTATATTTGTTTGGTAGTTTGTTTTTTGTATTTTGAATTTTCAACATATTTTATTACATTCATACTATTGATATCACTTGTTATGATAATTCTATATAATAACATTGTTAATCATTTAATTTTTATTGTTTTTATTATTTTTATTTTATTTATTCTTATGACATTGTTTTAACAGTGCTGAAGATGGCTTACAATGTAATCTGAANATCAACTTCACATAGTCTTTTTTACAGAATATGAAATTTAAATTCATTTTGACGATTGGGTTCACAGTCTCCCTTCACTCCTCACCGACGAAGGGCGAGAGATCTCCGAAAATTTTACTCCTTGTGATTTTTTTCTTTTTGTGTCTTTACTGCACTTTATCACACCTGTTCTTGTTTTTTATTTAACGCAGCCGCGAGTGTTACATTCTCTGTGTATAAGTACAATTGCTTCCTCTTAAAGTATTCCTTGCTTATATTACTTTCATGAATTCTGTGCTTAAATTTGTTGATTAATTTGTAAATTATTAGATTTATTAGTTAAGATTATATATATATATATATATATATATATATATATATATATATATATATATATGTTTGTATATTCACTAATGCGGTATGCATGTTTTATTTCTTAAATGTCTCTCCCAGTCCATTAACTTCTTTATAGTATTTTGTTTTAATAAATTATTATACATTTTCCTCATGACTTTTAATTTCTATCTATTTTTATTAAATATTTTAAAACTCGAACCTGAAATTTTGTTCTAAATTTAAATTGATACTTTTTAAATATTGACAATAAAGCATTTGTGTGTTTATGTGTGCTTGACTGAGTGTGGTCATTGGTGAGTGGATAGACAAATGTTGACTTTTTGACAATTAGATAAAAGCATATTCACAAGTTAACAAAAGTTAATAAACAAAAAAGGAATATCTTTTATAAATAAATAATGCTGGTCTAATAGTTTTGAATTAGAGGTTGAAACAGTAAAAATAATAAAGAAAATTTTATAAAAGTCTGTTCTCACCCCAAATGCTGTCTAGTGATAGATAATTCACCCCAGTCCTTGATAAATGGAAGAGAACTTCAGGGTGAAGTGATATTTTTTTCTTAATTAAGTATTATATATTTTAAATATTATCTAATTTTTTTATAGGTTTGGGAGAAAAAAAATCTTTGGATTTTGCTGTTTGTTATATATGGCTGCAGGGCCAGTTGCTGCTTTTGTCACTAACTATACTCTCTTTCTCACATTTAGAATATTAATTGGTATCGCAGGTTCAGGAGTTTATGAAGCTGGTTATACTATATGTAAGTTAATTTGCAATTAAGATATTTCATTTTTTATTATTCTATTTTATTTTATGTTAGGTTTTATTTTTTCTAACTTGACTTATGTTACTTTGTACTTTGTTTTATAAAACAAACATGTAAATTTGTTTTACAAATTACCATGTTTTGCAACAAAAAAAAGTTCCTACTAATAAGTATATAAATCCTGACAGTCCTTTTTTGTTATAGTGTCAGAACTAACTGTGAAGAATGCTCGAGCTTATCTATCATGCCTTTACAATGTCTCCTACTCAATAGGTTTTGTTCTCTTACCTTTGGCAGCATATTTTACGAGCAACTGGAGGTTGCTCCAACTGGCTATATCTCTACCCACGTTTGTGCTCCTTGTCCACTGCTGGTAGGTTAGTAAGTTTACTTTTTAAAAATTAAAATAAATCTTCTTATAGCATTTGAAATATTATCTTCAGGTTCTTACCAGAATCCCCTCGATGGCTAATCACAAAAGGAAAACTTGAAATGGCTTCAAAAGTTGTGGGACGAAATCTTGAGAGATTGGAGATATCACATAAACAAGATAAGGTAAAAGTTTGATAATTTTTTTCCCCTTCAGTCATTAGTGAAGGATATTTCTTAAAATTTGTATGTTAAAAAATATTTATTTTGAAGGAGCTACCAAGAAAGTGCATCTTAAATATTTTCTCAATCAAATAATCTTATAGCTCAATCAAATATTTATTTATGCAGATGGTAAAGAGGGGAAATACTCATTTTCATTTAGAATAACTCATATCAGTGAATTGATTTCTGCTACATTATATTTTTTTTCTGTTATTTATATATTCTGGCTTTTTTTTCATACTTTTAAAAGTAAGAGCAAAATATGTACCCTGCATAAACTCTAATTTAGTAAACAATAAACCTCTAGTGAAAAATCACAATGTTCCATAAAAAATATTATTAATTGCAAAGAGATTTATAATTAAATTAAACATAAAAAATTCCCAAATTAACAACTATTAACTTATTCATAAAAATACCTTGCAATAATATTAACTTTTTTATCATAATATTTGAAACATACTATTTAAGGCTATAGCGTTCTTCTATTTTCATAAAATTTGTCTTTCTCTATATTTCTTTCATTTTTTAAATTTTATTTTAGTATGACCTAATCATTTTTTAATATTGTAATTAATTTTACAGAGGCAGATTTATTATTGTCATGATAAAGTTATTGATTTTTTGAAATGCTTTCTGAAGCTCTTTTCAAATTCTGTCCTTCGAAAAAGAATTTTGATTTGTTATTTTGCTTGGTTTGTTGCTCAGCTTTATTATTATGCTATTGGTAAGTATGACATAAAGAAGGTATAAATTATACCACTTGGTAATTTGTAATTTATATTATTTTTGAGCAGAGTTTTTGAAAAGGCCAAAAATGTTTGCAAATTAATTTTTATTGCTTATTTCATATTTATTTAAATTTTCTTATTATTAAATTTTTTTGTTGAAAGTGGTATGGTTTTAGTATTTATCAATATATTAATATTATAGTAAAATTTATCTACTTGTGGCAAACACAAAATTTTATTCATAGTGTTTAGCTTCTAACTGCCTAGTCATCTTCCTTTTGAAAATTTCAATTTTCTCCAATTTTATCACTACAAGTTCATATCATTACTTTTTACCCTAATGATAAGCAATGATGGGTGTTAAAAGCTTGTCTAACTTTTCTGGTGAGAATTAGTAAACAAATTTTAAAGTTTTAAACGATTTATTCATTATATCAGGAATGATATCGACATATTTCAAAAGGTTTGACATTTGGTTGAATATTTTTATCAGTACATCTAAATTTTATTGGTCAGAGGTTATGTTGTTTTAATAATCAGAAATAATAATAATAATGTAGATAATATCAATAAAATATAGAAAAATAGAAAATGTTCTTAGAGAAATATGTTCCAGAAATATGTAATGGATTTAGAAATTTTTATTGATATATGATATTAACCTAAATTAAGTCAATGGTTGAAGGATTACAAATGACAAGCTGCTGATATTTTTGTAGGCTGGATGCCTGATTTTTATTCAGTAAGTGAATTGGTTCTTCATCAAGTCTCACAATCCAGAATTATTTGAATTTTTTTTGTTATTAAATTATTTTCCAAGTATAGACACATAATATATATTTTACTTTAATAGTTTAATATTAAGTTATGTCTGTTTAGCTCTAAATGGCACAAACTTTAGTGTGAATCAATACCTATATGTGGCATTGAATGGACTTGTTGAAGTTCCTGGTTACCTGCTGCCTCTAGTTCTCCTTCGCTGGGTTGGAAGGAGACCTGCCTCTGTTGGTCTCTTTATTGTCTCCGGAATTTCTCTTCTTCTCATTCTTATTATTCCTCAAGGCAAGTTTTGATCTCGTGTTTTATTGTTATGGCTGTATTTGTTATTTAATTAGTTCAGATCCATCAGTTTTAAAATGATTTTCATAGGGGCCAATATTCTTTTAAAAATTAATTCACTTCAAAATAAATAATTGTAAGAAATGAAAAAATTTAAATCTTAATCCCTTTAAAATTTGAGTTTACCTACAATTCTGCAGTAAATATTATGAACAACTTGGGAGTATTTAGTGACTTGATGTTTAAATTCAATATTGACAAAATATTGGATTGTTAGTTTTTATTAATAAATTAAGAACTAGAAGATTAAAGCAATTGAGGCTTTTTATTTAGTCTTGGTATGGTCTACTAGGAATGTGCCTTTACTACATGAACACCAAGTATACAGAGTAGTATATATATCAGGATCCATGATCATGGATCCTGATATATATACTACTCTGCACTCCATATATCAGGATCATGGATCTGCCTAAGAAATACATTTAAAAAACTCATATTAAAGAAAATTTCAATAAACTTGTAAGGCTTGAATATACATGAACCTATCTTACCTTTACAAGGTGTTTTGTGAGGAAATGTAATGCCCTGAACTACTTAAACTCATTCATTCTATGCGACTCACTTTTCAGAACATTTTAGTCAAAGAAATGTTATTCAGCAGTGTAAATTATGGAATGAGACGAATTAAGCAAATGGGACATCAGTCTCCAGAGTATTGATAAATACACCTATATGTGTACTTATGTGTGTGTGTATGTGTGTGTGTGTGTGTGTGTGCGTGCGTGCGTGCGTGCGTGCGTGCGTGTGTGTGTGTGTGTGTGTGTGTGTGTGTGTGTGTGTGTGTGTGTTTGTGCGTGCATGCTTGTGTGTGCATGTATGTGTTGACTAAACAATTTAAAACTCAAAAACTTACATTAATTTATTTTAACTTTATAGTTTATAGTATTTTTTTTAAAATAAGTTTCAATGTGCATACACATTTTACTTTGTTGTAGTGTTAGTTTACTTTTGTTTCTTGTTACTTATGGTATTATTTACTAAAGTAAAGCTAAGTAGCTGTATTGTTTGCTATTCACTTTGTATTTTGTAAGAAACAAATAAAGGAGTTAAGGAAATATTGTCACATATTAAAGAGTTTGGGAATAACCAATTCCCAATTTCATCAAATACAAAATAATATGAATTAGCAAACAACTTTTGAAGTTTTAAACAATATATTCATTATATCAAGAATGATATTGACATGTTTCAAAAGGTTTGACATTGGATCTAATATTTATGTTAGTGAATCTAAGATTTATGGGTTAGAGGTTATTTTGTTTTAATAATCAGAAATAATAATAATAATATATAAAATATCAATAACACTTGGAGGAATAGCAAATGTTCTTATAGGAAATAATTATAAGGAAATAATTGTCACATATCCAAGAGCTTGGGAATGACCTATTCCTACTTTCATGAAATACATAATAAGAAAGTATTAAGTATGTTCACATAGACTTCCACAGTCTCCAGAAATATTCATAAATGATTCTTCCAGGCAGTACGTATAATGGGCCGAAGTTTCTTCACACTTCATAAATACTTCTTCTCTATATGGTCAATCCCTGAAGAAGTATTTATGAAGTATTAAGTAAATAAATCATTTGTAAATTATATAATCACAATTACCTAAGGTATAATTGAGATAGTAGATATTAAAATACTTGTTAATCATTTACAGAACAATAAAATTATATTAACTCATGTTCAAACAAAGTGTGCCAAATAAACACTTTTTTTTTTTTTTTTACATGGTTTTAAATATATAAATGATTTAATTTAAACTAATAGTCTAACTTATAATTTGAAAATAAACATTTTTTGTCAGGGCTCAGCCTTTATATATTAGAGGAAATAAAGCACACTAGCTAAGGAAGTCAGTATTTATTTTTTTACTGCTAATATTTTGGCTTACATTGATAGCCAACTTTAGTGCCAGTAAAAATGACAGAGTTATTCCGAGAGCCACCATTCATATACTTCTTGATTTGCTTATGATGCTCAATTAACTACATCTTATCCTTATAATTGTATAAGTATTGAAAAACATTGATAGTTTAAGTAATTTTTATGAAAATCATAGTATATTGCAGAATGATTTTTAAAATTTATTTTGTAATTAAAATCCTGGAAAAAAAAAGTATCTATCATGTTTATTATTAATCCTATATGACTGATAACCAAAAAAATCAATATATATCATTATATCATTTCATTCCAATTGTCATTCAAACTAAGAATCACGTAACTTATATTTTTATTGTTGCAGTTAACAGATAGATTACTATTATTATTATAATGTGTAATGATTTATCATCACATTAATTTTTAATCATTAAATTAATTCATATATGTAAGAGGTTAGTCCATGTTCAAATGTGACAATTTATACTTCATGGGTGTTATATTTATATTTTATAAGAGCAGTTTGGATGAAAATATTTCACCCCCATTTATACTCAGACATCTTGTGTTTCGTCCAAAGAACTTTACTCCAGCAGCATCCCTGGGGATGTATGTGATAAGACTAGTATGCAATTTTTTGGGAGTAATGATAATTGTAAATTTTTTTTCCACTCAGTATTCATTCAATTTTCATTAATCTGTTGGCTTTAGCCATTTCATTGTGCCCTCGAGATTTTACCCACCCATTCATAAAAACCAGTCATAATTCGACCAACAATAGATTGGAAAGTCCTTTATTTTCATTTATTAAGCTGTTTATTTTATCTATGCCAAATAAAAATAAAATATCTATACTTCATATGATCACTTAAGTTAAATATAAGTTTTATTTATTTATTATTAAATTTATCATGCATTTAATTATAATTGTTTTTAATTTAGGTTGGCCAGTAATGGCACTGGCAATGTTAGGCCGTCTTGCTGTGTCAGCAGTGTTTGCTGTAACAATACTTCAGACGTCTGAACTTTTTCCAACTGCTCACCGGAACACTGCAATTGGTAGCAGCCTGACTGTAGCTCAGCTTGGTACCATGGGAGCTCCCTATCTTGTTGATATATTGGTTAGTTGAGCTATATTGAACAGTCCTATGCATAATTAGTAATAATTACACAATAATTAATAATTACAACATTAATTAATTGTTACAATAACTAATAATTACCCTTGGCATATTTATTTTCATTTATTAAATTTATAAACTCAAATATATTTACCCAGCCTTAACAAATCTATTCCTCTCAATATTTTCTGTCCCCTACTATTTCATTAAACAAATTTTACAATTGTTTTTTGTGGTCTACTAATATTAACATTATTATAATTTACTAAAATATTAATCTTGTACTTGACTCCAATCTCAGCTTCAGAAAATTTGAGCTTCTTATCTTCAAGACTTGCCTACTGTGTGATAATTTTATATGTACTAATTATATGTCTTATTAATTTGGAATATATTAAATTTAAAATTACTATTTTAATATTACTTATTATATNTTTTGTTACTCACGAATGGCACTTCTGCTGGGGGTCCAGTGATGTCGGCAATCGCCACGCCAAGCCTGTAGCAGGTGGCGCTAGCGGCGAGCGTCAGCAGCAAACAGCACTTGAGAAGGCAGTGCATGACTCCAACTGAAAACAAAGCACACATCAACAGCTGTAATCATGGGAGTGATGTTCTCATTCACATGATGTCCTGTCTTCACTGGAATACTTATGAATATGGAATAACACAGACAATGTCAAGTGCAGACAGTACCATCAAACAATTGTTTCTTCCCAACCATAACGATTCAAACGTGAGTGTTTGTATGTGATCCTACCTAATATTGTCTGAGAGCGTACACTCTCTTCCCACACATTTAGTTAGATTACTATATTTCCCTACCTCTCTCGGGCCTACTGAGGACCACGCGGCTCGTATCTACTCTCCGGAAAAGCTTTTTCCTTCCTCTTCTTCCAGTACTCCTTCATTTTCTGGCTGTGAGCCAGCTTTCTCTCCTCCGTCCACCTGGTCTCTGTTTTCTTCTTGTTAGTAAGGGGTATTGGGAACACACCCTGTTGGATTGCTTGCCGGAACAGTGATCGTTCTTGTACAGTGGCCAGCGGGATTTCTAGTTGTTCCAGATCTGTCTTTACCAAGGCAATCCATTTGTTTTTGGAGGCTTGCTAATCCACATATATATTAGTTACGCTCCACTATTCTAGGAGTACAATCTTAGTATTTCTTTTAAATAGCAGAGATTCCTCAGTACTCTTTACATCTGGACTAATTAACTTATTAAATTTTCTCTGTTAACAATGTGATTTATTGTTATTTTTTAACAAATACCACCTCAAATGTGACTTATAAACTTGTAACTGTTCTATAAATCACTCACACAAAAGTAAAAAATGTATCCCTTCCTCGGTTGCAATCTCTTTTAAATGTACATGGTAATATGCTAGTTTTATGGAAGTGCTAATTATGAAATAACAACTTTGACTGATGAATAACTAAGAATAAAATTGATATTTTCTTTTTATAACCTCATCTATACCCTCCATTTGGTAACTAGCTCTTTATCTCACTTTTATAATTATTTTTGATTCATGAGTTGTGAACAATGTGAATGATTCATAAAAGTTCTGGTAAACCCACCAGGTAACCAAGAGATCAATTGGAATGATGGGTTTAGAGGATTATGTCAGTCACTTAACTCATGAATAAATTGTTTCTCATTCAGACATCATAGACATTTCTTCCCATAAAATAATTGAACTTCATTACAAACAATTGATAATTTACACTTTTTGTTAAGGAAAAAATCAAAATAAGGTTCCCTCCAAAGACTAGAAAATTTTTTCAGAATGTAAGAAGTTCCAGTTCTATAAATTTACACTGAATAGTTTAAGACTGAGACCTGAAAAATTTCTCCTTCATTGAGTGTTCTGCACATTTCAATGAGAAAAATATTTCTATAAGATTCTTTTATCTCTAGAATTCAAGATACAATATATATA
>KZ807173.1:320967-342453 GCA_000696205.2 Oncopeltus fasciatus | reverse complement strand
ATATATATAATTTATATCAAATCTCATAAATGCTTACCCCCTTCAAGAACATTTCATAAAGCACAAAAAATCCATTCTGGCCTAAGTTGCCTTTGGTCTTGAAAGCACTAAGCATTTAGAATAAATAGACAATTAAGAAACAGTAAGTTATTTCTTTCTGTACTAACACCCAAGACAAAATAATAATAATAAAAATTGAATGGATAACCAATCCTTCTGTAATATTCCTGAAGTACTTTAACATAAGTTTCCTTTAAAAGCTACAATTCATTTCTAAATTACTTTTATTTTATGAAAAAATTGATCAATCACATAATCTCAGAATGTGGGTCAAATACATTTCTTTTATTTTCTTTACTGAAAGAAAAATTGGTCCTTAAGCTTTTCAAATATGGAATGAAAAACTACTTTAAAAATTATTTGAAGTTAGGTAAACACTCAAGCAAAAGGTGAGGGGAGTTTTTAAAAAAAGTGTCTTTTCAAAAAGAATTATTATTATTATTATAATTTTTTTTTTTTTTTGGCAGAGAAGATTGTGAAATTCTAAACAATTGTTTTTTATTCTTTTATATATGTTCTCATGATTTCTTTCTTAGAATATATATTACAAATTGAGGTTTGGAGAGGCTACAATGTAACATCTCTTGAGCCTTTCATACCAAGCTGTCTTGTTTAACACTTCCTTAAATATATGGATTTAAAATCTTTAAAAATAATTTAATATATAATATCTTGATATTTACATTAAGAAATTATATCTGAAATACATTTCTGTCAAAATAAATTTTAAAATGAGCATTTATTTATCCCATTAACTATAAAACACCTACTAATGTAGTAAAATAGGGTACCAATGGTAGTTCATGGGATCCATTTAGGTCTCGCAATCTTGACAGGGGGTTCAAATCCCAACCAGGACCAACTTCTATCGATAAATAAAAGCTTACCCTGAGCCATGAATGTTTAGAATGGAATGGAAACCTGTAGACAGCTCCTCCCTCTATGAACCTAAGTAGTTAAATGGGAGGCTAAAAAAAAAGTAATCTAACCTTATTACTAGAAATCTCTGAAGTAATAAACACAGTACTTAAACAAAAATTCAAATACGATTTATAATTATCTAATTTGTTTTAAACTTAGATAACTACAATTGGCTGAATAACATATTGTTTAATCGTAATTTCTCCCAAAGATAAAAAGGAAATATACACGAACTGAAAACAAAACAAAATGACAGTTTTTATAGATATAATACAATACTTGTCTGTAAGCTTGAGTTTACTTTGAGTCAATATCTAAGGTGAAACATTTACTTGAGATTGAAGTGATCAGGAAGATTACATCTTTAATAAAGTAATCAGGAATATTACTATCTTTAATAGATTTATATGTGTCATATCAATATTCTTATAAATTTATTTAATATATTTCATAAAAGTATAAGAAAATTCTAAGAACTTAGATAAATGGAAGTAGAAGTCTGATGGGAGAAAAGTGTCATTATTAATACAATTTATAATTTATGCTTAACAATGTTACATCCCAATGAATGAATCATAAAGGATTGTTAGTAAACAAGCTACAAAACATTTGATATTGATTAATGAAGTAGTACACTGATGTGATTAGCTCAGAAGTGAAAAATAAAATCATATTTGAAATGTTTGTAAGTTAATAATACTAATTTTTGTACTGCCTAGTTTATTAAGATCAGCTGAGTGCTTCGGTAACTAGGATGCCATCCTTAGAACTCACAAGCACTAATGAGCTACTTTATAATAAGAGTATTTCCTTTACTTAACATAGTGCTTCTAAGCACAGCATAGACCTTGAAAGCACATTTCAACCACATACATGACCACACAGTCGGTCATGATAAAAGACAAATAGTTGGTGAATATGAATATGTCAACCTATTAACCAACTTCAAACCAAATTGACAAAAAAAAAAAAAAATTTTTAAAATAAAATAACAATAAATGAATTACATGATTATTATTACATTAACGTTTAGCCAAATGGGGCTCTAAAATGTAAATAGTAAAAATTGACATTAATATAAGATATTGAAAATCACTAATAGTTATACAGTAATTTTATCACAGAGGCATAAAGGTAAACATTGATGATGAGTATTCTGGAAAGTAATAACAGAAAACCTTCACTTTGCAAATAGGACAAACACAATTTTATAGAACATTAGAACAATGTCATCCATAAAACAATTTTACTTTGCACCTAAGTTTCTTTTTAAAAAAATACATAATGTTTATGACTTTAAAATTTATTCACACAATATTAGGAACAGAATTGATTTCCCTGAAGAGAGAAATAATTATATGAGTATACAAATAAAATATAATAAACAAGAGAGAAAATAAAATACCTAATGTAAAAGTGATGCAATACAAACATTTACTATTTAAATTCCTAAGTAGCTTATACTAGAACAATTTTACAGATTAATTAATTAACTACAATCACTGACAATTCTACATAAAAACAAACTATGAATACAATCTGATTAACACTCATCGTAAGAAAAATAATGTCCACACTATGTGAAATGAGGATAACGCTGGTGCTTGGCAGATTGGCACAAATCAGTTTATTATAAAATACAGGACACCAGTAAATTATGAGTTCAGCATATTGCCTTATCAGATTTTTATCTCAACTTACAGATGATCTCGTCTTAAAGACCCAACTTACATCTTGTTTCATCAAATTTTAACAAGTCCCTCTTTTCTTACGTTATACATTAATTTAGGGATAAAGAAAGTTTTTAATAAAACTTGAAAATATTATTAAAATCATTAAGAACCCATACATACTGCAATGAAATATTTATTGCTTTTATCACACCAATTGCAAGCAACCCCACTCTTATTCTTAAAGAATACAATTTTTCCTAGCCAATTGTTATGTCTGATCAAGAGATGAATAAATTTTTTAAACTGGGGCTTATCTATCTTTAGCTCAATGGTTTTAATCATTTAATATTAATTGACAATAATAGTTTTTAAAATCTCACTTTCTTATTTTCCTTCTGTCATATTATGACTATGTAAATTTTGACAGCTAATATCAATAAATAAATAATTTATACTCCCTCTTCACTTTCACAACATTCTTTATTATAATAATACATCAAAGCAATACTGCCTTTATTCTTATAAACATTTAATAAGTATGCCTCTGCTTAAATAAAAATATTGAAAAATCGATTACTTTAAGTATTTTTAAACAGATGATTTGAAAACGATAAGATATGTAGAATTTCCTAATAAGTACTCCCTTTATTTACACAAAGATTAAATACATATACTTCTGAACAAATTAAAATATGTTGGAATGAAAATTACATGGACTATACAATCATAAATAAAAAAACTTCACGAATGAAACAAGAAGTTAGCTTTAATTTCTTCAGATTCCTTCTCAAAAGAACGAACTAATCTGTGCTAACTTATCTGCAGTGATATTCATTTATTAAAACTTATATTTAAGTCTAACAATAGAACCAGAACAATTAAGGACGACCCCTTTCCTACAGATATTAATTTAAGGTTCTTAAAATAAGCAATAGGCACACTTTTTTTGTACCACAATAAATATGTTAAAATAATCACATCATAATAAAATTAATTATCATTTAAAAAAAAATAGTTCCTTTTAGACTTGATATATCCAATTAGTTAACAATCTCAAGAAAGAAAACTTGAAAAGATAAATAATTATCATACTGGGATGTATTTACTCATTAAGTAATATATTATTTTAGTTTTATTAAAAGAAGAAAAAACCAGACAGACAGATTTTTATTTTTCGTTCAGAAGTAGGAATTTGGCAACAGTGATGTAATAGTATTTTTATTTCTATATTTCCAGTTTTTCTTTCAGTATTAAAAAAAATTACCTCACAGCATAATACTTGACAAAATATTACACTAATTTTTTTTTTTGATTTTTCAAGTGAGGAAAGTATTAAGGTGATAAAAAGGAAATTTTTTTTAGCATGCAATAAGAAGTGTTTTGTGATTCAAAGGGTGATGCTATACTCCAGTAGGTAAGTATTGTGGTTGAGGGACTTGTTCGACTGCTGAGATTGGGCTTGGCGGAACTGGTTGGAGAGGTGTTTGGGCCTGGGACTGAGGGGTTCCAGGTGGAGCTATGTACTCTTTGTGGTATATGTTGAGGTGGGCACGAAGGCTATACTTATTCTTGAAAATCTTGTTGCAGAGGACACAGCATGCAGGATTGTAAACATCACTGTGTCTTATCCTCATATGCTTAAGGAGGTTCGATTTATTAGAGATCACTTTGGTGCAGAGGGGGCAGGGCCTCCTGCCATTTCGGCTTTCACCTGCAATTCCAAAATACACATAATAAAATCTAGTGAGTAAAATATATTGCTTTGTCATTTAATTAAAAATAGGTACAAATAAATTAGAGTAAAATCAATTTACAAATTGTATTTAGCTAATTTACTGGTTATATATTTTTTGACCTCAGAGTAAAAAAAAATTTTTTTTTTTTTAAAGTTCTTAACTCGAAGTTCTTTCTTTCTTTATTTTACAATTTATTTGTTTATTATAACAGAGCTCTTTCAAGATATATGAACTCATACCCAGAGCTCAGGTATCTATCAGAGTGAATGTAAGGGAAGACTTAAAAGAGTGCTAGGTTTTAGAATTAATAACTACCATAACAACCAAGAAAAGCTTCGAGTTATTAATTAGGGAAAAAAAACACCTTTTCATAAATATAAATTTTACCAAGTTTTATACAACCACCCCCCAAAACAAAAAGTTTTTTTCCATTTACAAATTTATTTTTATCTATGAAACTAACTCCAAGCCTTCAGCTAATATTACCAGAACAATAATGAATGTATCCAAGAATGGGAAGCTACTATTTGTTTAATTTAGATAGGCAACCAATGCAAAGAAAATTGTATATATAACTATTAATTTAAAGTTTTATAAATAATATTTAATTAATTGCTTTGTTTCTTTAGTGATTTTAGCAGATTGCTCATAAATCAATTGACAAGACATAACTTTTGAAAAATTTCAATGAACCTTCACTGATCACAGATTGAAGAAGCTAAAAAAAAGGTCTGTTAATAAAATCTATACAATTTATAAATAATGAAACCAAATTTGTAGTTTTTTTTTTGTTTTTTTTTGTGCAAACTGAGTTTTTTTTTTAATAACTAGAATCAGCCAGTTAGGAAACCAAAATTTAAAATCCTAATATCTTTGATGTTATTAGCATTTCCAGTAAAAATTATAGAACAAAATAGGGGGAAAATGTAGTTTAATAACACTTAAGGTCTATATTATTCTGAAGAACGCTTATTATGAAAGAAATTTAAAAATGCAATTGCAAGCCCTCTTATTTTTATAATATAGACACAACATTTGGTATTTAGGTTTTTCATTTCTAATCCTTGAAATAATTCAGTTTTGGTTTAAATCAAATGAGGAAAAGAGGGGAGGAGAGGGAGACCAAAATTTATAAGGTAATCGTAACATCTCCATTGTCATTGGGGTTCTGAAACATAATAAAGTAACTTATATTTTTCTAAGGATTATGTTCTATAACATTTTTACAATAAATGCTTCTTAAGGAAGAAATTAATGAATAAGATTAATTACTGAGTATCACTCTTCATTCTTTACCAGTTTAAAGCAAAGCTCAGGGGTCATAACTCTTAGGCTCATTGCTCTCAAAAGCTTAAATGAAAGATGGGAAATCTGCTGATTGATTAAAATATATTTTTAAGCTGAGAATATTATTTTTTTTAATTTTCTGTTTTGTTTAACTTTTTTTTCTGTCAGTATAACAACAAAATGTTATATAGGTTTCAAATATGGAAAATATAACTTAATATGTAAATATGAATGAAACAAACTACTTATTTAATTCTATGGATTTTTGCTATCAATTAATTACTATCATTAAACACAGCTCCACAGTACCATAAATACATGATTAAATAAAAGCATTTGTCCTTACCAATATTTTTTATTGGTTTATACCAATAAATGTAGCTTAATCAGCTATATCGTTTATACCAAAAGAGTTTTTGGTTACAAATTATTTCCTTAAAGATAAATAAGATTTGTTTAAAAAAAAAACAACATCCGTTTGCATTTCATTGGACAATTCATTGTTTTACAAAGCATTGAATCAAAATTTTTCTAATTTAAAATAATCATAAAATATGTATTTCTACTAGAATCTCTCTTAAAAACTCCTCTTTGCCATTATAAATTTAGAAGAAAAACTCGAGGTACTTAAAAATTTGGCATTAGATTATATTTTAAAAATTTATAAAAAATCAAACAGTAATTCACAAAATTGTGGAGTATAAAAGTTTTGGCCATATGTAGTAAATAGCTTTGTATGATTAAAATGTAATTGTCATTTATTGGATTAGAAAAATTAGTAATAATATTTCATTGACTTTTAATTAAAAGNTATATATATATATATTCAGATGAGTAACACGCACAGACTAATAAAAAAAAGAACAAAAATTATTGTTCATATGTTTCCCATACTATTTTTGTACAACATGGACACTTTTTCAGGAGTTGAACTTTAATTTTAATTGTCGCCAACATTCTGCATTTGGAAGTTTCATGGTGAAAAAACATATAGTATTAATTCCTAAAAGGTACATGAAAATTGCACAGCATTAGAATTGAATTAATGGTTTCTTTAACAATTGTACTTCTACTATTTTAATCTAAGGTTATACTTTGGAATGGCTGACAGTACAACCATCACTGCTATTTTAATTAAAAAAACTTGAAGGTAATAAAAAATCACATAATACAGTTTAAGATACAGTTATTGAGCAGGCCAACTCATACTTAATTTAATTATAATGAGAAATCAGCTTCTGTTTTCATTAAAAAAATTTGTGAAATATCATGAAATAACTAAACCTTAACTATTTCAAAAATTTTATATCGCATTTCTCATACTATATTAAGATTAAGTGTCTATTGCTAAGATTAAGCTGGTCTTAGCCGAAAAAGTTGTTTAAATGTACTTTCTCATAGAAATGAATTACTGGCTATTGAAGAAATTTTATATAGAACCTCTCTTTAAATTTTCAATCAAGTAAAATACAAAACGATAACAGACACTCAGATAAAAAGCACAATAAGGAATATCCACAAGTGATAAGAGAGTGGGAAGCATTTATTCAAACCTAGAAAGAGTCGGAGAATAGCTTCTGGTAGGTCCAATAGTTAGCTTGATTCATAGGTCTGTCTCTAATTACCCGGAAAAGTAGGATTTTAAATAAGTATATAACTAACTTTGTTGGCCTCCACTATATTCTTTCATCAAGTGATGTTTCAGGTGAGTTATTCTAATATTGTTCTAACATGTAAGAATATTAGAATAATACAGCTGAAACAATACTTTCTCTTCATTTGTAAATAGATTATTTATTACTTTAATTTTTTTTTGTTTTTAACAAAATCATTATGGTTTCTTAGTAAATTGAAAACAGAGGAATTTGGTTTTAAGATAATATCAAGTTTTCCTAGAGCTATCAATTAAACACAAAAAGTAGCCTTTAAATTTTTACCCAAGGTTTGTTACAAAGGATCTACAAAAACTAAGTAATTCCCAGGTTCATTCATAATGTGCATTCAGACATAAATAAAAGTAGATAACTAATTTGATCCTGAAAGCCAAAAAATGAGCTATCAGCAAAAAATCACCCTGTCTTTTTTCCAGCCATAAAGGAACTTTAAAAAATTTGAAATAAATTCAAATATCAAATTTGGTTTCTCTAATTTAAGAAGAGGAAGACCCCAATCAACCATCTTAGATGTATTCTTAAATAAACGATGATATATAATATAAAATAATGTTATAGATACAAAAGTTTTTATTATATCTAACACCAATAACATTCTATAAACTTTTTTGTTACTGCACTAATAATAATAATGTCATTATGCTTTTAAATTTTAGTCTTTCACATCACTTTGATGATTTTAGTCATTAACGAATTAATTTGAAGGTCAGCAGAAATATTTGGTTATTTGATTTGGTTTCCTTATTTTAAAATTTATGGAAGAGATTTGCTCTCTTCCATAAGTTTCAGAGTAAAGAACGAATTAAAAAACCTTTCTAAAACCTTTATGGCTAGATGAATTCATTAATGACTGAATATACATGAATGCTAATTATCAGCATAAACAAGGATGTTTTCTTCATTGGAGAAAATAGACTTGCTTGTCATCCTCAAGGTTTTTGGATCAAGAAAGTAAGTAAAATTTATGATCTTAGAAACGAGGCAGAGGCAATTGAAAGCGCTCACAGTATACTTAAACATCCTAACAGTCATGAACATGGGAATGTGTGAAACAAAGTCCCCTCTTGCCTTCATGATAACTCTGAAGATGGCTTACAATGTAAGCCGAAAAGTCGGCAGATAATTAAAAAATACAAATTTTTTTAAATTGTATTTTTTGGATCTATCTTGACCGAACCCCAACAAAAAAAATCTACTATTTTAACATCTTATTTTCTTTTGAAGAGAAGATGTTTTTCTTATTTTCTTGGAAAAACATCTAACCTCCTTAAATATTATTTTATTCATGCTAACAGGAATTTAGCATTATTTATTTAGCAATATTTTTTTATGGAAAAGATAAAAACAGCTCATTTCAGCCCCCCTCCCCCATGATTAGTGAAAGAAGCCTCGCTTTTCCCAAAGCTAGATTCCATCCACAAGGACAACCATGGCAAGACCAATTTGGCTTATCTGCTCTTGAAAAAGGAATATGCTTCTTACATTTCTATTTTTGTTAAGAAATTAGGCAATTGGTTGTCTAGACATTGCACCCACTTGTTCAGAATATGTGGGCATGGCTTAATTCAAAAATATCCAGCAACTCTGAGCTAGCACTGTTTTCTCGTCACCATGGCTTCAGTCAGTTCATTGATTATTTTAATAATTGTGAATAAATTTGCCCCTCATGGGATCAGTTAACTAAAGTGATATTTCTTCACAAACTAATGTTTTGTTTAGATAGATAGATATGGATTTGTTTAGGCGATAGACATCTAAGTTATTACGCCCTAACAATTACGAGAAATGTCTATTCTACAAATTATAGGAAATAATTATACTGTCCTTAATAATTATACTAGTTAATTGTTTAAATTCATTTACACTATATAAAAATCATAATTTCACTCTAACAATGATATTAACATTGAAACAACAACAACTAATAATAATATATTACATTTTGTTAAAAACTTATTTATTTATTNTTATTTTGTCATTTAGTTAGCAACCAAATATATAATTGTTCAGAATTCTTTCATTAGTCTCCTTATAAGAGATTACAATTTATAAAATCTGCAAAGTGTGTGCAATTCAGTTCTCCTATCCAACTAATTGCACTATTAAATAAATGTCTAGAAAATAAAAGCCCAAGCGTCTTACATTACTTCATTTTGAGTTGGTATGAATATTGACTGATGAAGTAACTTTGTTTAGTATGTTAGACTGTTAATATTAATCTCAATGGTTTATCTTTCTGTCACTGGCTGTTCCAGTTTTTGTTCCTGGTTCAACTAATAATCTTCAAACTTTTGTTACTTTTGGCAATTTGGCAAGTTTATTGTGGGTTGCTTAGACATTATCTGTATCATTGTTATGTAAAAATTCATGTTTATATCTAGATTAAAGCTGCCCGAGAGGAACCATGTGTACAAAACTGATAAGGATATATATATATATTTATAAATATATATATATATATATCCTTATCAGTTTTGTACACATGGTTCCTCTCGGGCAGCTTTAATCTAGATATAAACATGAATTTTTACATAACAATGATACAGATAATGTCTAAGCAACCCACAATAAACTTGCCAAATTGCCAAAAGTAACAAAAGTTTGAAGATTATTAGTTGAACCAGGAACAAAAACTGGAACAGCCAGTGACAGAAAGATAAACCATTGAGATTAATATTAACAGTCTAACATACTAAACAAAGTTACTTCATCAGTCAATATTCATACCAACTCAAAATGAAGTAATGTAAGACGCTTGGGCTTTTATTTTCTAGACATTTATTTAATAGTGCAATTAGTTGGATAGGAGAACTGAATTGCACACACTTTGCAGATTTTATAAATTGTAATCTCTTATAAGGAGACTAATGAAAGAATTCTGAACAATTATATATTTGGTTGCTAACTAAATGACAAAATAATAGACATTTGGGAGTATTGAGAAAATTAGAGCTCCTGATAAGTGAGATAATGCAGAAATTTTATTCTTCTCCAAAAGTGCTTATGAAAAAAACACTTTAGGAGAAGAATAAAATTTTCTTTAGACTGAGCCTATTCAGTTAAAAATTCTTAAGTGGCAGAAACATAATCAGATCTGACTATCTCATTAAATATGGGAGCAAAAATGTCAAGTTTTGAGAAAACCAGTTAGAGACAAATATTGACTAAAAAAAAAAAAATAGTTTTGGATATTGTTTCAAGTGCCTTAAAATATAAAAACTTGAATTAAATCTAGAATATTTTATACTAGGAGTAATATTCTTATCTAAAATCTGTTAGTATTCGAAAACATGAGAACATGAATAAACTGGTAATAGGTAACAAGAATTTTAACCTTCCCAAGTGGAAGACACAAACACAAAGAAGAGATGTATGAAGATTAGGACATAGTTAATGGCCAACTAAAAATATATGCATATGGAATCCATGAAAAGATACTTAATGAGCTCTAAAAGTACATTAATATTTAACAAGATATCTTTCATAAATATAAACTTGATAAAAGGAATTTCTACTGATTATTAATTCAGTTAATTTAGGATTATAATTTTATAACTTAGTATATTTTTACAGTCAAAAACTTCTTTTTTATTTATTTATTTATTTTTATCGAGTCGTTTGTTTGTTTAATATATTACTGGTGATACAATAATACAGATATTTTAAAAAGTGAATGCTTTAAAATTCAAATTAGTTAAAGGCGGATAGTTTTGTATCATTAAAGAATCTAAATTTGTTTCCTAAATGAAAATCTCTGAAAAATCTCAATGACATTATACAACTTGACATAAAATAGTAGTAGGCAGCTTGAATTCAAAAATACATGAGGCGTGAAAGATCTAAAACTTTTGTTCTTTTTACATGGAAAATTAGCAGATTCCTTAAATACAATCTGTTATTATAATAAAGTGACAACACTTTATGTACACTACTGACCATATAAATATATTACTTAGGATGTGACCCTTCACCTGTTACCTTGGGAAGAGGCAACGATCTGTTAGTCTTGCTGTTAGTCGGCTCCCCACCACGTACAAGCTCAAGCTATCTGTAACTTATAAGAGACTTACTCTATTCTCTCACATTGATCGCTCCACCATGAAAATAGCCAACTTAAGACCTAACTCTTTCCTCAGCATTCAAATATACATTAATATTTAATAAATACATTTGACATGATCTTTTTTTCCACATGTTATTAAAATATTAATGACTAATAAAGAATCAATTTCTCGAATTTTGTTTGATTTCAAAGTTCATAAGTAGGATTTATCATCACTAGCATAAATATACCAAGGTTTTAGAAATTATTTAGCAATTTTTTCACCCTCCATGGAACTATTTAAGGTCATCGAAGGAGGTGCTCTCTATAGGTAGCTGCCCTCTTCTCTACACTCACACTGGACAGGCTAGATAAATAAAGGCCTGCCCAAGAGGACCCTTGAGGTAAGAAAAACTGAAGAAATCCCTTGGGCTAAGCCAGTGACCATGCAAAAAATTATTAAATCATTTTGAAGTATAAAAGTAAATTTACATGATGTAATAGAAGTGCCCCAGTGAAATAAATCAACTTAAGAAACTCTTGTTATAAAAAAAGTGTTAGGGAAAGCATTTATCAAAGAAAGGACAAATTTGAAGGTAAATGGTAACTGTTTTTGGATTAAATATTATTTTTCTTTTTATAGCTTACTATACAGGGAAAATAAATAGAAAGAAGTATTCAAAATTAATTAAAATAAATATTAATAAAACTTTAAACTTGATAGAAACATTAACTTACAAAGAGACAGATTGTTTTCTCTAAAATATGGCACAAAACAATACAAAAGAATAATATTAGATAGATATGCACATTCCAAATTAAATATTTAATGTACTAATGCAATAGATGAATAATTTCTTCTTAAAATAAGAGAAAATGATAATTAAATTTTAAAATCTATTTTTACCTATATTATGGGTGTGAGTTGTTTTGTTGACTTTATTATATAATTACGGTCAATTTTTAAATATAATTCAGTAATATATGAAATAAAACAATGATTCTTTAGAAGAAAAATATGATACCAAACCTCCCGATACAAATAAAAATGTAATAACCAGCTCTGCTAGGTTTTATTCACTAAATATCAGAAACCTTTCTCTTGAGGTCTAATCACCAATCTGAGGCAATTATTTCAACAGAACTATGAGAAGAAGCAACTTTCTTTAACAATATTATTGATTTTCCTTAAAATATTCAAAACTTATATAACCTCCTTCAAACAAAGAAAAAAACTCTCTAAATATCCATTCAAATGAACAGGAAAAATTAAATATAATTATTAAACTATAAATTAAAAGTCAAATAATTCTTTAAATTTAAATCTTATTTAAATGATAATGCATATGTTAATTTAGTAAAACTATAAGAAGTTTTATAGCAATTGGCCATGACTTAATAGCATAAAAGCTATCTGTAACCCTTTCTCTATTAAAGTGAAAAAATAGTTTGAGTATAGCAGATAAGTTTGGTTTATGTTCTGAAATAAGACAAGCAAAGAGGAAAATGATGAAATTTGCCAGGAAAAATATCTAAAACTGTGGTATTGCACTTCAATTCATATTTTAATTAAATAGCACAGTTATATAAATAAAGCCATAATAACTAATAGAAAATAAATAAATCGGATAAAACTGAAAAGAAGTTGGCATCCTTGATAATTTTTCAAAAAATAAATCCTGAATTAAGATTCAAGACTACCAGACACTATGTTCTTAAATTATGAACTATTGACATGTGAGCTTTGAATGAATCCTTGCTGAGGAAAGAGTCAGGGCAGAGGTAGCACGACTGTCGATTAGCAAGGTCTGAGTGGATCAGGCGTACATGGTACTTAAGTGAAGATCTATTTGAGAAAGTTGCTCCGCAGTGGGGACAGCCGACTGAGCCACCTGAAACACACTTCCTTTCAGACTGCTATCATGGGATTATAATCTCACTGCACTACTTTCAATATCACTGGATTACTTTCACTTAAAAGGCTTCTCAAAAATTCAAATGATTTTTAACTTTGATTATTTTGATTAAACTTTATTTAAAAGAACTTGAAATAGAAGAATTATTCATAGCAATTCAGAACTTTTACTTGAGTCTGCTTGCATCACATTTTAAAATATATATGAAAGAATAGCTGTACAAGAAAGGGATTTGCAGAATGGTTTTTAAATATCAGGATACTTTACTGCTTCTCAGGAAAGACTAACTCTTCAAAATCTTTTGATAATTATTACTGATTTAATTAAAAAAACTGATTAATTGAAAAGCTGAATTTCCAAAAATTAGAATTTTTGCAACATATTCATTTTAATAATACATAGCATAGTATACATAATTATTGGATATTGAGATATAATAGTCCATGAAAAGCTACATATACTTATCCAAGCTGTGTAAAGATGTACCCAATGATTTTTTTTCTTTTCTAGGTTTCTTTTTAAGAAAAGGTTTGCATGGTTCCGTTCCACTAATTTCATTGTATTATATTATTTATAGGCTCTTAGGGTTTAAAACAATTATAATAATTATTTATCTTAATATTAGAGAAGTATCTATCTACTTTAACACTTAATTTAATGAGTTAAATATAGAAACCAAATTTAGCCTAAAGGGTTCTAATTGCATATGTTGAATGAATTAGGTTTTGTTAAAATTAGATTAGGGGAAGAGGGGATGAAGAGGATTATAAAATGTTGTAATATTGATATCTTTGTTTCTAAAAAAAACTGTAGAACAAAAGAGTCGCAAAATCTTATTTCCAAAAAATTTAAGTTCTATAACATATTTACAAAAAATGATCATTAAGGAAGACATGTACCTATATAACTAGGATGGCGCAGTACTTCCCCACAATATCTTTTCAGCCAGTAGCATATAAGATAAATTCACACACACATATACCTTAATTAAACAAGGGAAATCTGCTAAGTTTATGCAGATCATGCATGGAAGATTTCCTTTATATACTTTACAAAATAATTACTCAATTTTTTTTATTTCCTTCAAAAATATTAATTAATAAATATAGGCCTATAAATTTTAAAAATCTCTCTCTTTCAGTAACTTAATAAACTAAGCAAATTTCCAATGATTGAATGGCTAATATTTGAATAAATATTGGCAAATGAATATTTTATGTTAACTACTATGTCGTGTAGGCCCCACTCCTTATTTTTCTGTTTTCTGAATAAGAAGAAACATAGAATAAATCAAGCATAATAAAAAAAAAAAAAAAAAAAAAAAAGTTATGCTATGAGATTTATTGAAATGGCAACTCTTAAACAGCTAAAATGTTTGTAAGCAAATTTTAGGTTATTGAGAATCTATAACTCCTCATAAACCATTAAAAATTCTTTAAAAAGAAGGTTTGGGTTTCAGATTTATCCCCATTCCTAAAACTGTTATCCTACAGATGAACAAATTTTTTTCTAGAAATATCAATGTAAAGTAAAAAAAAAAATGTTTTGAAAATTTTTAGCAAAGGAATGTAGATATTGAGATAGCACAAATGATATTTTTTGAAAACTTGATCATTATTTTCCCTGATTCTGTCTACTAAACACAAAATATATATATATATATATATATGTGTGTGTGTGTGGGAGGGGGGGACTTTACCTGTATCATAAATTTCAATTTTATTGTATTTAAGACAAAGTTAGTTGCTATTCTTAATGAAATTTCCCTGGTTGCTCTTAAATATCAAATAAAAGGATAAGTATGTAATTTAGAAAAATCGAATGAATTGGTATGGGTTATTTTAAGAATGAGCACAGTTTTTTTTTTTTTATCTAGCAGGCATAATATTTAGTTTAGGGTGATGGAACTCAACAGATATTTATTAAGAAAAACATATTTAAGAATTTACACAGTGAAATTACATTGATAAGTTAATTAAAGAAGAAAGCGTAGGGGTTTACCGGATCTGAACGATTTAATGTTAAAGTTTATAAAAATAAATTTGTTATTTATTTTCATGAAATTTATCGTCACTTTTAAATATAAAAAGGAGGGCTTAGACTGATTATTTTCAAAAGCAAAATCAGACTAATAGAAGTGGGGGATTATTATCTGAAATGTCAAATGTGAGTACAGAACGTTTTTTCGATCTAGTGTGATTTGGTCATACAACCCTCATACCTATCAAAGAAAGAATAATGTTGATATAATTAGAATTAGTTATAAGTTTTAAGTATGTAATATGCCAGGGTAACTTATCTCACCCATTAAAATAGCCATTTTACTCCCTCCCAGATCATTCCCTGCCCTCTGCTATTTCCTACTTCTACTGTCAAAATTGTCTGTATAGTATGTAGCCTCATTTCCTGTCTAATCCTTGGATATGTAATATGTAGAGGGAGCAGAAATAAATTTACTGCTTTACAGCACAAACAGTGCAGGACTTTATTTTCATTACTTTAAATAGTGAACAAAATCTCATATGGTCTTTCAGTATATAACATTATTACGACTACAAACTACAGTTATTAGTTCTAGTTATCACTAGAATAGTGGTGTGAAATTAGTTGTTTTTTTTACACTACAGAAAGACCTTTTTCAGATTTTAAATTGAAAATACCCTTTGCATATAAAAAAAGATGTGAGAAACAGGATAAGATGTAAGACGGCACCCCAAAATATTAATTACTATAAAATTCAGTTAGTTGAAAAATCTAATTAACATTTGAAATTACACAAAAACTATCTGTTAGTTAACTGAAATGGTAATAGACACATGGTTAGAATGGTATTAAGATAGTAGGCTTTTTGACCAAAGCACTGATAACATACAGATATTAACTTTAATATATATAATACAAGAAAAGCATATTTTTTTCTTACAAAAATGTATTAATCTTTGCTTGATATTAAATCATATATAGTCAGTAAAATAAGAGTAATAAACCTGCATACCTTCAATATTAAAAAAAAAAAATAACTGTTGCAAGGTACAATTTCTCATTCTTTCTTTAGCTGAAATTGGCTTTGAAAAGTAAGTAAAATACGTGAGGAATTTAAAATTAAATATGTTTTGTAATGTGGCTATCGATCAACAAAAGGTTAACACAATAACGCGATTAGAAAATTTTGCCAAATTTCGAATTATATTTAATTCATTTTCAAGGCAGAAAAATGTTGGTCACTTGAAATTAATTAATTTAATTAAACACTGTCAAATAAATAAAAAAATTTAAAAAGTCTACAAAATTACAATAAAACTAATCAACTCCCAGTTGAGTTTAACTTTATAGATTATGATAGTTAATTTATTTTTGTTGTTTTTTGAGACTATATATTGTTGACTTATTAAATTTTTTTTATTGATTTGACAGTGTTTTATTAACATAACTAATTATTGGTCCCAAGTGATTACAATTTTGCTGTTATGTATATATGAATTAAATATAATTTAAAACATTTGCAAAAATGTGTTAATCATGTTACTTCATTTATCTTTCGACTTATAGCCAGCCACATTACAGAACATATTAAGTATAAGTCATTCAGAGTGGATATTATTTAAAAATAAAATTCAATTCTTTAATCCTAAAGATGTCACTAACATTCTTCATTAAATCTCCTGAAATAAAATACACAATTAAAAATTGACAAATTTAATTTTGAGGTTTAGGATACCAATAATAACACAAATATTAGTTGTTAATTATATTTTTATTATAATTATAATTATTTTTATTGAGAGTNTTTATATTGTTATAGTGGTCGAAATAATCCTGATTCCTGTATTTTATTAACTGATTTATAGTGGACATATTAGGGAGTGTTTATAGGGCGTAATAACCTAGAAGTTGATTGCCCTTCAATCTACTACTACTACTCTACATTATCTATTAGTTTTTTGTTTGAAATTTATCAGTCAATCAAAAAATAAGTGATCTTCCATTCAAATAGTCTAAATTACTCAAAACCCAATTCAAAACAGTAGAGCCATACTTATATAACATAAGTGCCATAGTTATATAACAAATCACATCAATAACATTAAAAGCTTGAAGATTCAATTCAATTGTATAATTCATAAAAATTTGAATGGCACAACACATTCCTTATATATGGGGGTTGATTCAAGCGCTACATATAGTATCTTTAGTTGCTAATATCAACCAAACTAAGTATATTGAGTTGAGTCGCTTGCCATTCACGAGACATATAAGTGTACATGACGTCTCGAAGAAGCTCGGAGTACCGCACACTGTTGTCGTACTCTAAGATGATTTTTAGTTGGGGTTCGGTCGAGGTAGATCCAAAAAAACATAAACTTAAAAAAAATGTATTTTTTAATAAAGGATTATCTGCCAACGTTTCGGCTTACATTGTAAGCCACCTTCAGGGCTATCATGAAGATGAGAGAGGACGTCCTGTCCCTAAGTTCACATTTCACATTCCAGGGTCATGGAAATGTGAACTTAGGAACAGGACGTCGTCTTGGACATATAATCCTTTATTAAAAAAATACATTTTTTTAATGTGTGTTTTTTTGGATCTACCTCGACCGAACCCCAACTAAAAATCATCTTAGAATAATATCTACGGTCAACAAACTCTCCTTTTGAACTGTTGTCGTACGAGAGGTCAAAAGAACTCCTCATAGGATTGCTAGAGAAAGTTTGTGAAGTTTACTGAAGCTTTTGTGAGAACTGCACGGGTTTTTAAGGTCAAACACCCTTTATAACCTCAGCGCCGTAAATAAGAGTTAGGGGGGGGGGTGTAAGTAGAGATGTTCAGCATAGCCTTCTTGGACTGGAACCCACTACAGTTAAGATGCTTCTGTTTATTATTATTATTAATATCAAAACTAATTTATTATCAGGTTATATTTGATAGGTAACAGAGAACCGTGCTAAAAAAGTCAAACTATTCATGTTGGTACCGTGAGGACTTTAAAAAGTTTCTTCAAATCACGCACCCTAAAGGATCTGCTAAAGAAATCGATTCCAATCGTTATATTTTATAATTTAAACTATCATTTTAAAACAATATAATGTGAATTAGGTTAAATAGGTCCTAATTATAATATCAAGGACCTCTACTTATGAATGTCCCGAATTGGTGACTATCCTGAAACCACCTAGATCAGACAATATACGTTCTATGAACAACCGAGCATCAAAGACCAGAATAGCTGTTTGGTTGACTCGGTCTGGACAGGTTAAGTTCAACTTCAGCAAGATGGCCGCTGCTTTTGCCAGCACTACATCATTTTAATCTCCTCCATTAATTTTTCACAAAGACGTATTTCTGTTTTGGGAGGACTGAAAGAAAGTTTTGCGGGCGAGAAAATAGATTACTGAAGAGTAATAAACCAAGCTAGACAATGCCATTGATAGGACTACCTCAATCTAACCTCCTGTTTAACTAAATTATTTAGAATTGAAATGTCTAAACGGAACTTTAAAGCTTACTTTTATGAGATTGAGAGAAATTATCAAGTTGATATTGGGCTGAGCAAGGGCAGTAAAACTATGCATGTTACTACATACTTACAATATGCAATCGTATCTCAACTTCTTCTAATGTGCTACTTATAATTCCTTGTTATGCATAAACACTAAGGACTATTACGGTAATTATTTTGATATAAAAATTAAATATTGTGTGTTATAACCTCATACTGAGGTCATATGTATCAAGGTTCCCCGAAGTAAAACTTATTTTTAAAAGTATACAATGATCTAACCTCCTTAATAAAAAGAAAATCGATTCTAAGTTTGTTGTATGTAAGTATTAAAACAGTTAAACATATTATAAAATATAATTAAATAAGTGAAAGAGTTTAACATACATAAAACTGTAGAATTGCTCTTTCTAATTTTTTTTTTTGTTTCCGTAATAGGGAATCTTTTGATACCCTTTAAAAGTAGCACCAATTTACTTGGATGAACAACGTTCTAACTGAAGAAGTTTTTTTATACCAGCCTGATTTTTTTTTTTTTTAGGAAGATATTAATTTCATTAAATACAAAATTTATATAAATTGAATTAGAATTAAGATTTATTTTTGATTACCAATTAGTATAAATATTCAAAATCATCAGTTTTATAAGCTGTATGGCCTCTATGAATGCAAGCTGAAAATTATATCTTCAGATAAAATATACAAAGATAACTTCTGAAAACATCTGCTTATAATATAGATATTTTGAAATTATGAAAAAAATGTATAAATAATCGATTAATTTCTTCTATCAACTTAAAATAATTAAATAAAATTTTTATAATAACTGAATGACATTCCTTTTTCTTCAAAGTTAAGGAACCACTTTTATTAAAAAATGATGGAACAAAAATGATTCTACTTTGTGATACATCAACATAATTCTTAACTCAAAAACATTTCTAAAGCACATGTGAGGTCCTTTTTTTAAAAATTGTATGGTTTAATTAGGGTTATCAAATAATATCCAATGCTTCGCACTTTGTATATATTTTACTCTAATTCCTCAGCGCTTTCAGAATCAATGATTTTTTTTATCTTTGGAGCTCAGTGACCTTATAATGAGAGCTCCTGCCTTAGCAGCACTAGGTGCATTCTTATACTAAGAAAGAAATGTCTAGTTGGAAATAGAACCCACACTCACCAATTAAGTTTGTTGAATTTGTTTTCCTGGAGGTCTACAAGGAAGACTAATAATTGTTTCCAGCTGACACAAAGTAGCAGTGGTCAGAGGGTTTTAGCATTAATTGATTCTATAAAAAAGAAGGATTCAATCTACAAATGTGCTCGACCTACTGCATATTCCTAGCTACTTAAATTGTTAACTGAAATTCTGCACGTGAGATGAGAAAATATATTAAACAAATAATCTACACTGGTTATGGAATTTCTGGTGATCTCAGGAGAAATATACGAGAGAGTTTTGTGGTCACATTTCAGAGTGCAGAACTAAACTGTTCGGTGCAGTTTAGTTCTGCACTCTGAGATGTATTAAGTCCAAACCTCAGCAATAATAAAATAATTACCCAATAATTTTGCTTTTCTGCTTCAGGCCGAAACCCTGACTAATTACTCTAGCATAATACTCAACGACCAACAAACCTCCAACTATATTAGCAATGCCCATAATAAAAAATTTTGTTTAATTAAGTTGCAAAAGAATTAAAATTTTTCTAAGTAAGATTTTCATTCTGAATAGGTTATTTAATGGTAAAATTAAGAAAAATATATATTGTAAATTAGATAAAACTTATAACCAATTTACCCAATTAGTCCGTGAACAATGACTTAGTGAGGTCCATCCCATAGCCCTTTAAAGCTGTACCAACCAAGATTGTGAATTAAGTAAAATCAGATAGATTACAAGATAAAAGCGCTTAAACAGTTTATGGGTTCAGGAAATTTTATCAGTACTCCTAAGGTCAGATTAGATCTAATCACTGATCATAAGCTGTTGATTGTACACCTAATCCAAAAAAACAACCTAGTTAGGAGCCACAACAAGCTTTTCTTATCACTATAAAAAAAACTGCAAACCATAGTAATGCAAATGAACCAAAAACCATCTGCTAAAAATGAATTATAAATTATGCAAGTGATTCATTAACAGTGCAGCTACAGAAACAGCAAACATTTCATGTAACAAGTATAACAAATGTTAAAGGAATTAAAAGTATAGCTAGGAGTACAGGATTTATAATCGAGCATTTTAATCTTCTAAAAAGAAAGAACTCAAATATTTCTATGATCAAAATACAGAGCGTATCACAGAAACTTAGCATGGATAGCAAATATAGGCATTTCGAACTAGAATTTTAATTAACCTTCATTACAGGCAATTACAAAAACAAATAACTGGTGTTAATGACCGCAAGGTTTTCACGAAAAAAAAGAAAAGATTACTTGAGTTCAGGTTCGTGGCCAGAATGAACAGGGCCATAATTGATAAAATGGCCCATGCCAGAGGAACCAATAACATGGTCAGAGTGAATAGGGAAATAAATGACACAGTTGCTCATGACTGAAAATAAGAAATTATCCTATAAAGTGACAAATTAAAGAAAGCCTGAGATAGAATTCAACAAAGATGAATTACTCAAACATTCTGGGAGAGATCCCCCATCTTTCCCTCCAAAAAAAA
>KZ807173.1:286548-301972 GCA_000696205.2 Oncopeltus fasciatus | reverse complement strand
GGATTACATGACCCCCCCCGTCAAAATGTGTTGTTTTCAAGAAACATGATTATGAGAAATTAAATAAATTATAAAAAAAAAAGTGTCTCTCCACAAGCTATGCACAAAATTTCTTAGAAATAGCTGTACCAAATTTGATGAAATTAGGTATTTAGGTTATATATAATTTCTTATTTACTTGATCCATTAACTTAAAGGGAGTTGGTTGAATTAAAACTAAAATAACTCTAATAGTTATAAACTACTAGAACTTGAGTTTGTTCCACTTTGTAAAACACATTGAGTATAACATTTTTGTTCCTCTAATTTTCACCTTTAATGGTTACCCAATAAATTTATAGTTTTTGTTGGTTACTGTTGGTATCTAAGGAAATGTAATTAACATGAGTTGGCTATTTCATTAGATGCATAACTAATCTACTTTATTCAAAAATGTCAATGTAATAAAATTAACTGTTCATGAAATTGTAAATGTAGTTTAAGCTTTAGCCACCAAAACTAGTCTCCTTAATCTCATTTCATCTCATTCTTGGCCACCCTTTAGTCGAGTCCGATCACTGATGTATTCATTGTTTTGAATAGATGCTTTTTGCCAGATGAAGATGGATTTCTTCTAAAAACGTTCTGTCCATCCCAATTTCTTGGACTGGAGTCCATAGGGGATAAAACAACACTGTCTTATGAATCATATGGATATGATTCATAAGACAGTGTTGTTTTATGCAACAGTTTTTCCCTTGTCTTCTACGTCCAGAACCTTTGGCTATCATTTGGAGGAGTATATGCTCCAATTTTTCAATTTTGCTTTCCAAGATATTTGATAGGGACCATGCTTCACAATATTAGAACTAATTTTATACAATTTTACAGATAGATTCATAAATATATCACAGATATATTGTCTGTGGATGTGAGCTTTTACATATTTACATAAGCAAACATGATATTTAATATTTAAAAATAACAATTTTAATCTTGATCTTTTGATAAATATAACCTATAAACAATTATATATAAAAATATGGTCTTCCTTGATAGCAAGGCAGAAGCACGAACTATGAATAAATAAAAAGCTTGCCATATAAGGAATTGTGTAAATTAAGCAACAAACAAATTTCTCAGTATTAGTAATAAATATAAGTAAACTCTCCAAATAACATAAACCCCCACTCCTATTGATCCAATTTTGGCAAATATTGAACTTAATTTTTGCATTTATAAGTGACGCCCAATTTCATTAAGAAACATTCACTTCTAGATTGTTAAATTAAAAGCATGGATTAAGGTAAGCTCTGGCTCTTAATTGTTTAATATAGCAGTGCAACTCCTAAAATATATATTTTACCAATAAACAAATATTTCTGAGTTTGATTGCCCTAAACTAGGCAAAATGACCACTGCATCAAAAAAAATTTCTTGACCATATTTGATATTTAATCCCCCACTTCTATTTACCCGATTACACTCAATAATAAAATCAGCTTATTTGTTTTTGCACTTAAAAGTCACATGCTTAATTGCATTAAGATAAACAGGTGATTGTAGGGCTTCTAGATTGTTAAATTAAAATTTAGAGTACAGATAAATCTCTTTTCTAATCATTAAATTTTGCTAAGTAATTCCTAAAATATTTCATTTTTTAATAGAGAAATCTGTCTTGAGTTTTAATACTCTGAACTAAATATTAAGCTCACTGCAACAAAAAAGTTCCCTTATTCCAACTGAACATTGAACAGTTAATTCCCTCCTACAATTTAATCATGAGGATAACCTCAATAAATATTACCTTCTGAACCGGCTAAAAGCAATACCACATTAGTATATGTGATATGTTTCTCTTTAGAGAGTATTAACTGAATTTGAGGAATAATATAATTTTATGATGGGAAAATTATTACTTAATCAAAAAATTTTCAAAAACAGTTTCATCTGTGATAAAAGGTGAAGTTTTTCTACTATAGATAAGAATTAACTGTTGATAGATTAAATAAATAAAATAAAAAATACATCTATATAGTTACATTTTTCATATCCTCTAGCATATCCTCAGAATAATCATTAGAGCGACTTGCATCGTCTTCCATTTCCATGATTTGGTTCTGGTTGGTATCATCCCCATCCTCTTGTTTAACAATGCGTACAGGAGCACTTTTCCTCCTCTTCACAGGGCTCTGTTGGGCAAGAGCAGCTTTGGCCTGCTCATCATTTAAAGTTGAGGCTGCCCCTGCCAAACCCTTTATCTGTAGAAGCTCAGCAGTCTGGAGAAAGGAGCAGAGCTTTTTTTCTGAGACATAGACCACTCCTTGGTAGACAAAACTGAGAAGTGCCTCCACATCTTCAGGTGAAACGTCTTTCAGTATCACTACAGGATGTTCACATGGATTTTCCTACAATAAATAAAAATAATGGATCACTGTTTACATATAACAGTTAGTATTAAAAGAAAAAAAACAACAATATACAATATTTCAAGTATATGATGTAAATGAACTAATATCCTCTGTTCCTAACTGAAATTTCCTGTGAGAATTTGAGAAACAAGTTTTTAACAGTATATAACACAAGCCCTCTGTAAAATGAGTCAAAAAAGTTTTTAATGAAATATTTGGCATTAAACATTGAGAAACAGACTCACCTTAAAAACATTACGAAAATAAGGACTGCAAGCTGACAAAATAACTTTATGAGCTCTAAATTTGTGCCCTTCACAGCATAATGTCACATCAACTAAATATTCTTCAGTCCGCAATATGTCCAGTTCTGACACCATATTGCTTTGGTAATTGTTCCATCTTAAGCAAAAATGATCTGCAGCCATTATTTTTTAAATTATCTGAAAATTTAAAATTTTGATTTCATTGAAATTATTTAGTAAGACCACATTTTACACAAGACATTTAATTTTTATCTGAAACTAGTAATAGTGATATTTTAAAATTTTTTTAAGAATTCATTATGTGGGAGAAGTATAACCTAAGCTTATTTCCTATTTTTTAATTAATGATGGACACTGATGGGAGTAAAGGACTAATTTTATTAAAACAATCAGAAACAATTAGTATGGTAAAAATTAAAGCAACTAAATCTAACTTAAGACCAAACAAAGAGTTTTACGAGAAGAGGTTAGTCAGGGATTCGGTATAGAGAGCTGTAAAATAAAACTGATTTGAAAGTGAAATTTGTTTTTAAAATGTTTGCCAAAATTTAGGCCTGTTATTATATATGATATATCGCAGTACAATTTTTTTTTAAAATGCTTTATAAATTTTATTGCACTACATGGTTCTATATGAAATAGGGTTGAGATTATGAGGCAAGGGGCAAGGGTATGCCTAATAACAAACTTGGTTTAGAAATGACTTATCAGCTTTGAGTTTTAAAAATTATTTTATTTTTTAATAATAGGAAGCTGTACGGAATTTAGTCGGTCAAAAGAGATGAGTCAAAAAGAGTATTTCATTGAGTAATATAACATGCTGCAGATTTATTTTTTTTTAATATTTGTTTTGCTTAATATGGCCCTATGAGATGTCCGTGGGAGGGGGGGGGGGGGCATAATAAAAAGAGTGAGTCAAGAAGCAAATTTAATTGAGAATTGTGTTGTGGGTTTAGTATTTTTATTGCCCATTTATTCATTTATTTTCCATAGAATTTAGTTGGTGAATCCTTTATGAAACAATATGTGAGTGTGTGGTGTGTGTGAGTATAATGTAAATGAAAAAGTAATGCAAAGTAAAATAAAATATATAAGATAATAATGTAAACATCATGTACTTAGTAAAAATATTATTTAACATCAAATGTAATTAAACAATAATTTCTGTTATACAGCTTTGAATTCATTTAAGATTGAATATTCAATTGGATTTTAAGATATGGTGCTTTTTAATTGTTTTGAAGTAAATTTATGGAATACAGATAAAAATTAAACCTTTCAGATAAGGAGTTGTAAATTTCAACAAGAATATTACTAGCATAACTTT
Source organism: Oncopeltus fasciatus (assembly GCA_000696205.2). Taxonomy (NCBI): domain Eukaryota; kingdom Metazoa; phylum Arthropoda; class Insecta; order Hemiptera; family Lygaeidae; genus Oncopeltus; species Oncopeltus fasciatus. Next base: position 297,989 of record KZ807173.1, on the reverse strand, counting down.
AGAAATGAGTTTATTAGAACAAAAATAAATGACATATCAGTTCAGAATTTTTATTACATACCTAATATGACAGTTGCAGAGAACAAGAACGAATATAACAGATAATGAAGACATATAGCTATTGAGGATGTTATGATTTTTTTGAAAATTTCCTCAGCATATTTTTCAATATTACTAGACACCAAAAATGAGTCAGAAAAATTTATATAAGCATATGTATTTATTTATGTGTGTGACAATGCATTACAAAGAATAATTTTTATTTTAATAAATAAAATTTGCTTTGACGCTTTTAAATGAAAAACCAAAGGCTTAGTCTTTTAAACAATTAATGAAAGGGAATAGAATAAAAAAATCTATCTTTCCCAGCTAGGACTCGAACCTGTATCTCCTGCGGCCGGTATGCTATCCATTGCACCACAGGGACGAGCTAGATAACTTGTTAAATTCCCACCACAATAGCGAGAGTCTAACCCACGGATACATCATCTTAAACTCGAAGGAGCTGACATTGTCAAGCTATTTGTCGACTCTCGTCATTATTGTAGTGGGAATTTAATAAGTTATCTAGCTCGTCCCCGTGGTGCAATGGATAGCATACCGGCCCGGCAAGCAGGAGATCCAGGTTCGAATCCTAGCTGGGACAGATAGATTTTTTTCAATTCTATTTCCTCTCATTAATTGTTTAAAAATTTACGTGGGATAATAAACCACAACCCAATAAATATTTACCAAAGGCTTAGTTTGTTAAAAAGCAAAATCAGAATCTGAAAAGCCAAGAATGAGCAAAAAATGTTTTATCGTAATAGCGAACATGAAAACTTAAATTATATCAATGTATCTAAGCACAGATTTGTTTATTGATTAGGAATCATACAGTAAAATTGAACAATTAAGAGTGGAGGATTGAACCACAAATTTTAATTTAATAGTCTGTAAGCCACAATTAGTTGTTTTATATTTTTAAATACAAAAAGAAAGGCTGAGTTTATTATTGAGTAAAATAAGACTATTAAGAATTGTGGTTTACATGATTTGGAAAGTTCAAATACAAATATAGCAATTTTCGATGGGCTATTTTAAATATTTGGCCATTTCTTTTAATTTTCCTCATTGTCCTGAATTTTATTAAAAACAGGCTAAAATTAAAACTTTTTGGTTCAAAAATATTTTTATTTTAAACTCATTGACTAAATTCCGACAATTTTCTATACATTAAATTTAAATAGAAAATGGAGGTATTTTTTATTTTTTTTAAATAAATTTGGAACACTAAGAAGTAAATGATACAAGAAATGTCCTACATTAAAAATTTTAATTTGATTTTCCACTGGAATCTGTCACTAAAATAAAAATAAAAATATTCTCATTGGAAATTCAAGAATTTGTTGTAGGAGAAAAATTAAAGAGGATTAGAAATTTGCTAATAATAATGAGATTTTTAGACTACATGACAATATAAAGTCTCATAAAAACCAAATAGAAAATTGGAAAAGCTGGAATTGGAAAAATATGATAGTGAGTCTCTATTGTAAATGGCCCTTAAAATTTTTTTTTGAATGTAAGATCAGAGAAAATAGCAAATGTTTTACAAAACTATGATGATAGAAAGATCTTATATGAACAGTCCTCTAGCATAACTAAAATCTTGACACTTAGTAAAATGAGTAATAAATTATTTCCAGCATGAATAATTTATTATAATAGGAATTTATATTTTAAATAAATAGAAGCTTAAATCATTAGTAATAAGACATGATCAATTTAAAATACAAACAATAAGAATAAAAATATATGAAATACTACCTTAGATTTACAGTAAATTTAAATTAGTTATATAGTTTATAGAGGANTATATATATATATATAATATCCATGCTGGGGATCTGGAGAATAATGTTAAATCAGAGCTACAAGGCAGAACCAATTAACCTGATTTAAAACAATTGGAATCTGCTTATTTCAAATTTCATATTTCCAGGGTTTTATACTTAACCAAAATAACCATCATGCAAACATATAATACAAAAATATTGCACATATAAACCATAAATATAAATTAAGAAAACAAATAAAGTAAGCTAATTCTCTGACAGATCCCTGAAGACTAATGCTTAAGAAATTGCAAAATAACGATTTCAGCCATAATAGAAACAGAAGTTCAATTATAATGTGACACCCATTAATAAAAGTATAACATTTTTATTAATTTTTGAGTTTCAAAACCATAATATATTTAAAATTAAGATAAGTCTAACCTTCACGAAGAGCGTAAATAGTAAACAAAACACACTCTGTAACTTTTAAGCATCCAAAGTTAATGAGATGATTTTTTTGTGTTAAAAATTTATGAACACTGCCATTTTAATTAGGAGACCACATTTTACGCACAATTTAAACACACATAAAAGTAAAAAAAAAAAAAAAAATCTAATTCAGCCCAAAATTAAGGGTATCCGAGGGAGCCCAGGGCGATTCTGTGGCGTCCTCTGACCTCCATAGAGACAGAAATAACACCATAGAAATAGGTAAAACACAAGAGTGTTTTCGTAGTTAGCACTGGAGCTATTTAAGAAAGAATATAATAAGAGATAATGAAGAATCATTGGTAGCCATTGAGATTATGACTTTTTTGAAATTTTTTTCAATGTTTTTTCAATCCTACCTACTACTGATAGACTCTAAAAATGAGCCTGCATAATTTATAAACGTTTATAATTGTACTTATGTGTGAGTTTGAGAGAATTTGCTTTACAGATAACCATTTTTAATTTTACTTAATTTCGGAGGGAGTCGAACAACTTTTGTATTTTTAATAGACATTAAAAAAAGTAAAATTATATTTTAAAAAACGTAATTTTAATTTGGGCATTGGTAAACTAACAATTTGTGACAGTGATTCATATGTATAAACAAATAAAAGGAAACTTTCACTGCAATATATTAAAATTGCATAAATCAGTGCATAAAGCAATTAAACAATTATTCATTGATTCTTTTTGTGGGCTTGGTAAAACCATTCATTCCAGAAGAAGCCATAAAAGAATGTGTAAAAAAAAAAAATAATTTCTTTTCGACACGGTCAATGAATCTATATCTATATATATATAATTTGAATAGACAAAACAAAAATAGAATAAAAGAAACATTTTAATTTTTCCTATGGTTTTAATATTCAAAGTAAGCAGTAATTTCTTCCAGAATCCATCCTTCCAGAGTGGTTGGTTACTTTTGTCATGAGATGTTCTAGACGAACTATTTTGAGATAAGTTTTGATTTGCAGAAAATAGTCGATTGGGAGAGAGGGATAGCATGCAGTTAATATTGATAAATTGTTACTGTCTTAAAATAGTATAGAATATAATTTTTTAACAACTTGTCCATCGACGCTACATACCTTTATTAGTAAGATCACTGATTAATGATGTATTTAAGAATATAAATAGGAGTATGACTAGGGTTAAATAAATATTTCTATGGTGTGAGAGTACCTCATTGCCTCCGTCGGTCCATTTTTCGATTATTAAACCGGTTTCGGAGTCAACACACCATCATCAGGCACCATAGTGTCACAAGATTTTCATAAGGTTAGGGTATTGAAGAGAGAAACCTATCTTGTGAGACTGTAGTGCCTGATGATGGTGTGGTGACGCCGAAACCGTTAAATAATAAGATAAATTAAAACAGAAAAGACAACCTCTATTTCATCCCTAAAAGGATCAATATTCCTGTAATATCTAGAAAAAAAAATAAGTATATTCCGATTTACTGATCAAATATGGAAATAAATATATATTTGAATTCAGGACTTTCAAGGCAGTAACCTGCATTACGAAATTAGTTTATTCCCTCACCATGTGAAGCGCTGCCTATTGTGCATAAAAAAATAACTGAGCGTCCACAGTCAAGATCCTTCTCTACTACATGTCAATTATATAGACATGAGCTATCTTTCGGAGAGCCAGGTTATATCGCGAAAACGAAAAACACTGATGTCAAAACCTCAAATTATGATATAACATATGCATGTGTTTCAATAAATCAAGTTTCAGTCAACAAAAACTCATGTACAGTTTTCTGATCACACACATTAATACTAGACACAAATCACAATTTTAAATTTATGTACATCCTCTACACAGTTTAATCTGTCAAACCTACAAATGATGATAATAAAGTTAAGTTTTTGAGGTTGAGGACAAGGCATAAGTGAATTTTAATTTGAATCTAAGTGAGTGCCCAGCTTATGTGCTTTTAATTATGTATTATTTTATGTGTCAGTAAAAAGTTTCCTCTCCAAGCTAATTAAAATAACATTACCACTGTATAGTGAGCGGGTTGTGTTTTATCAAGCCGAAATTATACTTTTAGTGAATTATAGTCTTCTGTAAAAATCTATTCATTTACTCCCTTAAAAAAAAAAGGAAATAGCAACTCGTTGAGAGGGATACAAGCCCTTAATTGAGGCCCAGAAAACTTCCTTTAGCGTACAACTAACCTTTGTAAAACTTACACAAGCCCCAGTACTGATAACGTAAATGTATTTGCTTTGAAGATTTTAATCTAATCCAAATTTTTGTTTTTATTTTCTGCTTCAATTTGTAATGTAATATCATCCAAACTTTTCTTCTATAAGAGTTTAATTTCCAAAACATTTTTTTTATATTTAAACACTAGTTATTAGATCACAACTCCCCCCATACTATTATCTAATTACTTGTAAAAGTAATGTTTACATCAAATGTCAATCAAGTATAAAATTACATAAACCCCCTATATTTAAAAAAAATTTTCCTAAATACTGAACCCGCAATACCATTTTTCACCAAATTCGCTTCTTAAAGCACCACCTGAGCCATATTGGTGAAATCCAACGAAACCCTCACGAGACCCTATAAGACTAAGAAAAATATCAAATGTACTAAACCCGAAAGCATATTTTGGGGAAATCAGCTCATTTACATATCCTCTACATCATTCGTTATTCATTTAATAATTACACACAAATCCCACATGGTAGCTGTAAGACTAAGAAGAATATCAAAAATACTAAACTCGCAGAGCATATTTAAAGGAAATCTGCTCATTTACGTATCTTCTACATCATACTTCAAATAATTACAAAATTACATAAAAACCCTATATTTTGTTGTTGTTCACGTAGGCTTCGACGGTCGTCAGATGTATTTACCATTTCTTCTTCCGGGTTGGACCGTGTCAATTTGTTGATAGTTGCCGAGCTTTCGCACATCATGTGATGGCTTCTTCAGGGCTGAGTAGAGAATGAGAGCTTTTTTAAATCCAGGTGGTGTATAAATACCATGTTTTATACACCAGGTGGTGTATAATCCCGGCGCAGTCTGGTCCTTGGGCGAAGCCTGCTTTCCCATTGGTTGATGTGTTCTGGCGGCTGGTCTCTGGAGTAGTCAGGTATCTAGTCACTGATTGGTTGGATCCTCTTGTCGATTAGCGCTGGTTTCCAGTTTTTGCTGAGTCTGTATCCGTCTTCCCTGTTGATATTTTTCGGATTCTTGGTTATTTCGATGGCTTCTCTGATGGTCCGTCGATAGTAGTTGCTTTCGCGCGCCAGTATTGAAGCGTCTTCGTATTTGATGTGGTGGCTGGTGTTGGCGAAGTGTTCTGCTAGAGCTGACCTCTCCATGCGTCCGAATTTGATGTTTGCGATGTGTTCTTTGAGGCGTGTGTCTATCGTCCTTCCGGTTTCACTGATGTAAGAAGTTCCGTAGGAGCAGGGAATCTTGTAAATTCCTGGAGTCCGAAGTCCAAGTTTATCCTTAGGTTTCGGAAGGATGTCTGTTATTTTTCTATCCTTGCTGAACGTTGTTCTTATCTTGTGATTTTTGTGTATTCGGGCGAACTTCCTCACCTGGGAAGCAGCTCAACGGGACTTCCTCAAACACACTGACTCGCAAAAGAACAAGTTTAAAAAACTCACAGAATCGAAGACGACTCTCAACAACATATGTGAAGACTCTCTAAAGAAAACTGTTATTAACCTCACGAATGAAAAAATTTCCCAGAGAGACACTTCAGTTTCTACAGAAAGGCTTCAACTACGCCATCGCCCCACGCCGGATTCCTACAGAGAAAATGATAACAAACATCGAAGCTTGTATCATGAACCTTGAACCAGAAGCAGCTGAAATAATCCGTCAGGACGTCAGTCATGCTCTTAAGGCTAAGCCACCCAAGCCGAACCTCAGCAAAGAAGAATACAAGGCACTAAACGACCTGAAGAAACGTGAGGACTTGGTCATCACCCCGGCTAATAAGGGCAACGCCACCGTTATCATGAAGAAAGAAGACTACCTGTAGAAGATGCAGGCACTCCTCGATGACGACACCTACAAGAAGCTTGAGAAAGATCCTACAAAGACCATCAACTAGCAAGTCATCCCCATAATTAACTCTAACAACGACGAACAAGTGAAGAGGAAGTCACTCAAGATATCAGACCCCGTCCCACCAAGACTCTACGGGCAGCCAAAAATACACAAAGAAGGCATACCTAGGAGGCCCATCGTCTCGACTATCGGCTTACCAACATACAACGTAGCGAAATACATCGCAAAGAAACTGAAGCCTCACGTCGGTAACACTGAACACCACGTTAGGAACTTCAAACACTTCATCAGCATTCTTCAAAACATCTGAATCGAAACACATGACATCCTCGTTAGCTTCGACGTGAAGTCTCTCTTCACCAAGGTCCCCGTTGAAGAAACTCTGAACCTGATGAAGAATCTCCTCACGGAAGAAGAATTTAGTCTGGCCAAATTAAATCTCCAATCGACCTACTTCCTCTACAACGGCAAGTACTACACACAACTTGAAGGAGCACCCATGGGATCACCACTAAGACTTCGAACGAAGAGCTCTCAACTCTGCAACACAAGCGCCGGTCTGCTGGTCTCGGTACGTCGACGATACGTTTGTCATCTGGAGACACGGCCGAGACTCGCTGGAAGGGTTCCTTCAACACTTGAACAACATGCACAAGAACATCCAGTTCACCATGGAACTCGAAAAAGAAGGAAGAGTACCGTTCCTGGACGTACTCGTAACAAAGAAGGATGACCTCTTGAGCCACTCAATCTACAGGAAACCCACCCACACCGACAGATACCTACATGCCACTTCACACCACCGTTTGGCTCAGAAGGAAGGAGTCATCAACACTCTACTCAACAGAGCGGAGATACTCTCAGAACCAGCCCAACTACCGAAAGAAATAAGACACTTGAAGACCGCCTTCATGAAGAATGGCTACGACCGCAACACTGTAGACAAGATCCAGAGGAAGAGAAATGGGCAGCGCAACAAGAAAGAACGAGAAGCCGAAGAATTCCGAGGACAAGTAACCATCCCCTACGTCAAAGAGACAACAGAGTAGATCGCCCGAATACTCAAAAATCACAAGATAAGAACAACGTTCAGCAAGGACAGAAAAATAACAGACATCCTTCCGAAACCTAAGGATAAACTTGGACTTCGGACTCCAGGAATTTACAAGATTCCCTGCTCCTGCGGAACTCTTACATCGGTGAAACCGGAAGGAAGATAGACACACGCCTCAAAGAACACATCGCAGACATCAAACACGGACGCACTGAGAGGTCAGCTCTAGCAGAACACTTCGCCAACACCAGCCACCACATCAAATTCGAAGACGCTTCAATACTGGCGCGGGAAAGCAACTACTATCGACGGACCATCAGAGAAGCCATCGAAATAACCAAGAATCCGAAAAATATCAACAGGGAAGACGGATACAGACTCATCAAGAACTGGAAACCAGCGCTAATCGACAAGAGGATCCAACCAATCAATGACCAGCTACCTGACTACTCCAGAGACCAGCCGCCAGAACACAATATCAACCAGTGGGAAAGCAGGCTTCGCCCAAGGACCAGACTGCGCCGGGATTATACATCACCTGGTGTATAAAACATGGTATTTATATACCACCTGGATTTAAAAAAGCTCTCATTCTCTACTCAGCCCTGAAGAAGCCATCACATGATGTGCGAAAGTTCGGCAACTATCAACAAATTGACACGGTCCAACCCGGAAGAAGAAAAGGTAAATAAACCCTCTATTTTTATAAATTCTTTAAAATACTAAACCAGCAGAGCATATTTTGGAGAAATCTGCTCATTTACGTATCCTCTGCATCATACGTTATTCAATAACATAATAAAACATAAATCCCACATGGGACCTATAAGACTATGAAAAATATCAAAAATACTAAACCCACAAAGCATATTTTGGGGATATCTGCTCATTTACGTATCCTCTACAGCATACGTTACTCAATTACATAACACACAAATCCCACATGGTAGCTGTAAGACTAAGAAAAATATCAAAAATACTAAACCTGCAGTGCATATTTTGGGGAAATCTGCTCATTTACGTATCCTCTACATCATACGTTATTCCATTACATAATTAAACCCAAATCCCACATGGGACCTATAAAACTAAAACAATATCAAAAATACTAAACCCACAAAGCATATTTTACGGAAATTCGCTCATTTACGTATCCTCTACGCACCTCCTGAGTTTCATTCTACAATATTACCAATTCTAGGGGACAAAGATATATTTTTAAAATTACGAATGAAAGCTTGCCATAGATATTTAGAATAGGCTGGTAAATGACTGAGTATTGGTATTAGCTCCAAGGGGAATTACGATTTGTAATTATTTAATTTAAAAAATAATCAGTCCCGCAACAGGCCCAAGGTGGAAATACAAATTATGATCTCATGTCACACTAGAGGAGGTGTGGTCAGCACTCCGTTCTGACAGCCTGATTTTCAATTCAAAAATAAGGCTAGGTATTCCCTAGGAGCAGGCTAGGAATTACAAAGAGAAGCACAGAAAGAAAAAGGTGTGCGCGTGGGATTTGAACCTGAGACTCAGGAGTCTAGAGCCTTGCTCTCTGTGGGATTAGGGCTCAAAGGTCAAATGATATGCCAATAATAAGGGAGGTGATTATCCCCTTCACAGGTTACATAGGGTTTACTAGGAAATTATCTGGGGGTGGGTCAAATAGGTCTAAACTGAAAATTGGGGGATTAACTTTATAAGCATAACAGAATATTGGGGGATTAACTCCATAGATGATTAAGTTAATTTCAAGTAAAGTATCCTAGGGGTCAAATATATCCTTAAAGTCTTCATAACATGGGAGGGAGGATTAAGTTCATATATCACGTGACCACCCGTATGTTCCTTGGTAATACGCCTAAAAATGTCTGAGGGTGTCACCTGAATCACCTGATAAGACGATAATATGGGGGGGGGGGATTCACTGTTGTAGGGTAGGTTACTCGGAAATTCGCCCGTGTAGGTTATGTTATGGTTACAAGGAAATTCGCTAAAACCTTTATGGGCCCCCTGCAGGGTAGGACCTCCTATAACGCCACAAGCTATGAGGAAGGAAATGCGCCAAAATGTTTTGGGGCCCACTATGGGTAAGGATGAGTTAATTCGCAAAAATCTTTAGACGCCCCCGGAGAGGTAGGACGCTCCTATGACGTCACAAGCGATGAGGTAGGAAATTCGCTAAAATCTTTAGGGGGCCCCATGCGGGGTAGGACCTCCTATGAGGTCACTAGCGATGAGGCAGGAAATTCGCTGAGATCTCTGGGACCCCCTGCGAGGTAGGACGCTCATATACGTCACAAGCTAAAAGTTAGGAAATTCGCTCCTCTGTCGTATGACGTCACCAACGATGAGTTAGACCCTGAGAGCTGCTATCTTGATCCAAAGAGGTAGGCTTAGAGGTATGAAGTTTTGGCGGGAAACCATGGTGTCCGCCATTTTCCCCATTTGTGTGGCCCAGGACCGCCTTTCTACTTATTTGGCTCTCCCGGTAGCGTAATAGGATAACGCGCTTGCCCAGTTAGCAGGAGTTCCAGGTTCGTGCCCTAGCTGGGACATTTATATTTTTTATGCTATTCCCTTGCATTAATTGATTTAAATTTACGTGGGATTAAAAACCACAAATAAAATTAATATTTATAAATAGTTATTAACCTCTTTAAATAAGCAAATATACATTGATAATAATGAAAGCAAATAATAATAATTAGAAAATAGATATATGTATTTATTGATTAATTTTTTCATTATTTTTGCAAAAGGATAATTAAACATGTTCACACGACTCATTGACCAGTTCCACAAACCAGATGAATGTCGGAGAGCATGTTACGAAACAGAAAAAATTATGCAGGAACTCAAAGCACTCGCCAACTCAATTGAAAAGTAATTATTTAATTTTTTTTAAATTAGATTGTACAAAAAAAAAATTTGTCAACGTAGTAAGAGTAATATTTTCTTTAGAGTAATGAAACAACAAAGATTTTCTTAGTGATACAAGAAACATTTAAGGAGTTCACAGCGAAATTGGACCATTAAGTGGGGATGTTTTTCTAAATTGTGAATTTTAATTTAACTTTTTTTAAGCTAGTATTATTTATTTATTTTTTAAATGAAATTTCACAAGTCGCTCCTAAATGTGAAGGCGAAGTTCGTTATTGAGCGAAATTGTATGAATAGGTTTACATTAAATGTACGATAAGTTTTTTCATGGTAGCGGGCGTAGTACGTAGTTTAAAACAATAAACATTTATGCAGATTTCTTTATTGATAAAATATATATTCTTTATGAGTGAAGGATTACATGACATGGAAAGTTAAAAAAAAAAAAAAAAAAAATACGTACTCATCAACTACGATATTAAGGAATTCTTGAAATGTTTATTTAGTCCTAGTCCCGCACGACGGTCTTTAATTTCTCCTAATTTCCGCCAAATTTCACGTCACTTTGAATAAAATATAGTGATGATAAAAATAATAAATTTGACCTTAAAAAAAAATCCTATTTTTTTTTTTTAATGATATTGTTTGTTGATGGGTTTGAGGGGGGAGTGTGTCATTGAGAAGGTTTTGTTGGCCGCAGTGCCTGATTGATCAAAATTAACGAAATAAAAAATATAAATAATACTTTATGGGAATAAGCTTTATAGTTTTTGTGCAAAATCGGAGATAGAAGAGTGGCACTTTAGAGAAAATTTTAATGAATATGTAGATTTTTTCTCATTTATTCAACTGCTTATTTTAGCAGATTTCCCATACAGAAATCAAGCTATTAACGTAGCACCATGAGGAAATTATAAGAAAATTCAACGGCTCTTCACCGATCTAGTGTGTGTGTTTGAGTCCCACACAAATGAAGAAGTCAAGAAGTCATCTCCTTCTGCAGTTTATTTAACAAAAGACGAAATCATCTGTGTGACTTCTTAGTTGCATAAATACTTTTCATACTAATTATAATTCATTCATTTAAAAGAACCCATAAATATAGTAGCATTAATTATTTAATTAATAATATTATAAAT
>KZ807173.1:248566-271020 GCA_000696205.2 Oncopeltus fasciatus | reverse complement strand
TTGTTCACGTAGGCTTCGTCGGTCGTCAGATGTATTTACCATTTCATCTTCCGGGTTGGACCGAGTCAAATTGTTGTTATTTGCCGAGCTTTCGCACATCATGTGATGGCTTCTTCAGGGCTGAAAAGAGAATGAAAATGAAAATTCTCTTTTCAGCCCTGAAGAAGCCATCACATGATGTGCGAAAGCTCGGCAAATAACAACAATTTGACTCGGTCCAACCCGGAAGATGAAATGGTAAATAGTAAACGTTTATATAAAGACTTTTCACATATAAGTTCCTTTTTTAAATTAATAAATCTACATTTATTACATTCTGTTATTAACATCTTGTAATTTGAAGACATTGAGAAATTACAACAGAGAAAAAATAAATTATATAAAAAAAAATTAAATTAAATTAAAAATAACAATAAAATAAATTGGTGAACATCACTGTGCAGGGAGTAGGGGCCCAACTACCCCACTTCTAATAAGTTTAGGCATTAAGGCCTAGGAAGTCGTGAGTCCATCTCTGTTTCAGTCGCCGGGGAGAAGTGTAAGAACTGGAGTCCTGGAGGATGAAATTGGAGTATATGGAAGAGCTTGAATCGGGTGGAGATGAGATCTTAGACCAAAGGGATATTAAAGTCGTGATGAAGGGTAGAGTTGGATACATAATATGGAGAGTTAGCAATTATTCTATAATTTTGGACTGAAAGGATTGTATTCGTTGGATATTGGAAGGTTTAACGGTACCCCACAGTTCTGCACCATAGGTCCAGATTGGTCATATTATGGTCTTTTAGATAGTCAGTTTGTTTTCTAATGTGAGCTGTAATTGCCTATTTATAAGGCTGTATAAGAGTCCGTGGCATCAGTTGAGTTCTTATCGCTTGATTTTAATATGTTCACTCTACTTTAGTCGTGAGTCAAGATGGAATCCAAGGTAAGGGACCGAATCGGAGAGAGGTATAGGGATGTTATTATATGTAACATTATTAGGAGAATCTTTTCTTAGATGAAAATTTACCTGTACACATTTGGACTCATTTATTTTAATTCTCCATATGCTGCACCACTCTTGAATAGCATCAAGGTGGTTTTGTAAAATGTTGGAAGTGGTTATGTAATCAGGATGAGAATAGAGGATCGCTTTGTCATCTTCAAAGAGGGCTAAGAGGGTATTAGAATGAGTGGGGATGCCTGGAGTATAAAGGACGAAAAGGATAGATCCAAGCACACTGCCCTGTGGAACATTATTAGGGCCCTGCTTTCACAGGGAAGTGATCGGAATAATCTGATCCTTGTCTGATCTTAAAGAAACGGTAAGATTTGAGGATTAGGTAGATGGTGCTTGGAAATATGGATTTGAGCTTACATAATAAACCAGTATGCCATACTCAGTCGAATGCTTGAGTTAAGTTTAAGAATGCACCAGGACAAAATTATTTTCGTTTTCTTGGAGCTGATTTGAGGTGATGGATTTGTTAGGAGGGCAGTAGACTGTAGATAGGACAATTGGAGATATGGAAGTTTGGATGGATACTGAAGTAGATTGAAGAGAATCTGTGGGAGTGGAAGGTATTAAATAATGAGTATGGGAAGTGTGAATATGGAGCACAGTTCCACCATGAGCTCGACTGTCTGGGTGATCAGTTTGGTGTGTATTGTATCCTGGTGTCTTGAGCTTTTTGTTCTTAGTTAGTTGTCTTTCAGTAAGTAAAAGTACATCTATATCAGTTAGAGTTCATTTATATGTGTTTGGATGCCATTAGCAATCTAAAGGAGGATGGAAAAGAAACTCGGAGGGAGTGGATTCATTTCATAGCGGAAGAAGTCATATTTGTGACTACTGTTGACAGGAGGTTTATAAGAGGGTTGATGAGAGTACGGAAATCAGAGAAGAAGAACTGAAGCATGGCTTGGAGGTCAATAAATGCTGGTGGTGGAGGAGGAACATGAGAGATGGTAGGTCGCTTCCTTCGGGGAGGCTGGCGTTGTGGAAGAGATTTCTCTTGACTCGGTTGCTCTTGGATTGGCTGGGTCACCCAGGCATAAGATAACCCTGAGTTCACTTTTTTGGCAGGGGGTGGTTACGGTCTTTGAGCTGAAGGCTTTGTGTAAGGGTGGGCTGAGTCTGTTGCTTATAATTTTTGTAGATCTGGATACCTTTATAATTGGCGGGATGATTTTTCTGGCAGAGAGTACAGACAGCAGGTGTACTGTGAGACTTCTGACAGTCCACTGTGAGATGTATCCCTCCAAATTTGACACATTGGGCACCATACTCACAGTAACTCTTTGCGTACTCCATTGCTTCTCAATTGCAATAGCAGAGTGATGTGATGTTGTACATCTCTTCCACATTGCTCCAGATCAACGAAGAACAATGGCAGTGGGGTCTTGACAGTTGCATCCTTGCCAGGCTTGTTTAAAATGATGTTGATCGTGTTTCTGTCTTGAAAGCCAAGAACGGTAAGCTCCTCTTTGAAGTCTGCGGAACAGCACTGACTGCACGTTCTTCCTTGAGCTGTTAAGTATGGTGCTAAGCATTAGTCTCCTTGAGATAACTACCTCTGTAGGTGTCAGGGCTGTCTGGCATGATTTTTGTCTCATTCTGCCTATTAATGCAGGTATATTGTCTGCGGCCAACGATCACGTCAAGTTGGTTACACATCAAGCAGAAATTTTTAACATGGTGGTCAAGCTAAACATTGGGAGGTGGTTTCAGCATCCATATCCTCTTCTGCAATATTTTGAAGAAGCTGGAATGGGGTCTTGCTTGTGAACCGTGATGTGGTCTCATTTTGCTCATTATTAATCTGTTTGGTAACAATGACTGGTGGCTGTGCATTTACCTGCGAGGTGCTGGGGCCTGCTGGCAGTTGGTTTTGTGGCCTCTCGGTTGGAGTGCCACTGGCAGAGTGGCGCCTCTTATCCTTGGGAAGAGTCATGGGTACTCCTACCTTTTTTAATATATTCATAATTATTCCAGATAAGTGTCAAAGAGCATTGAAAGTAAAATTTACAGATAATGTTTTTCTTATATGGAAGATTTATAATGATGCTTTTCTAAATTGTGAAGAGGTTATGATAAGGAATGTAACAAAGATTTTTTTTATTAAACATCCATAGCTTAGGACAAGTTTTTATTTTTCAATAAAAGCTTGCCCATGGCTGGACTTGAACCTGCAGCACCAGGTTCCATCCAAGAATAGATCCCCTTGGTTAACCTGGCACCAATAACAAAGATTTACTAGAAACTTAACTTTTTTAAACATAGCTAGTTATATTTCAGCTATTTAACTATTTTTAGATAAATAAAATATTAAAATGCAATACATCTTATAAAATAATAATATAATTTATTTTATTTATGCAACCTTAGAAATTTATTTAAATAATTTTAAAGTGAAAATAAAATATAGTTATTTGAATTCTAAGTGAAAAAAATTAATATGTGTGTGAGTGTGTCAAAACAAATTATGATATTGGAATATTTAAGCTTGAAATGTTCTTCTTCCTCATTTTCCTACCCCCCCAATTCATACAGAGTACACATATCTCAGTTTGTTAAATTTTTAAGTCATATTTATTAAGTGTAAATATTTTCAAAGTATACAAATATATTTTTAATTGTATTAGGAAAGGAAAGAATTATATGGTGAGCAATGTTAACAACATACTTATGATATTGCATCTATAATCTCATTCAGCCTGCATAATTTTTTTTTCCAAATCATTTGGCATTAATAAAACATATCTTTCATCTTTAGGGCGTAATAANTTAATTTTTCTTGCATCTTCTTCAACTTGTCTTTGTCTTTTCGCTTCTTCTTTTTTGGTTTCAAGGTAGGATCATAAGCACTGCCTTTCATGGTAAATTTAGCCCTCTCCACATGAAGCTTCTTACCTCGATACTCATAACCATCAAGAACAGTCAATGCCAATCCCACAGATTCAACCTAAAATTAAAGAAATAACTGATTAAGAACTATATCTATGAATTTATTGATAGACAAAGTATAAACTAAATACAAAATTAAACTAGACTCTGCTGATATAAAATAAAATAACTATAATATATGTAAAACTTATAGACTAATATAAATAAAGCAATATAAACATATACTACAAAGATTATATACAAAGACAAAGACAAAGATATATATATTGAAAAATATAAGATATACAACTATAACCTATTAATATTTAGACAATATTTTACTCCTTCAGTTGATATTTGAAGGTAACTAATGCTATAATGGATGAAATAGAAATATATTATTTTATTTAGTTTTATGCATAATTTCCAAACTTAGTTTTAACTGTATTGAACATAACTTTTGAGTTCAACTTAAATGTAGTTTAAACCTTATCCTGAATGATTTAGGCATACATTCTTTTGTATCTGAAGTATGTTTTTGTCCTGATGACATCGAAGTAAGTAACATTAAACCAAAATGTTAGCATCTTATACAAATAATAATAAGTTAAATTTGGTATATTTCTTTATATCTCCCATAAATAACATAATCCAAAGTTCAACTATTCCTGATTGATATAGATTGATAAATCTGAATAAACTAATAAGCTAGCACTAGCTAATGTTTTATATTAATATTACATACTTACATCAAATATAACAACTTTCCTGACATCTCCACATTTTCGACATTCTTCTCTCAGGTCTTCCTGATATTCAAGAATCAAACCAACTTCCTTGTCAAAAATACTAGGGTCAAATAAATTTTTTACTATCACAACTTTTTCACATTTGGCTCTTTCTCCAGTAATTTTTTCTGGCCTCCAATCAAATAATCTGGAAAAAAACAACAACTATTAGTCTAAAAAAAAAATGAAAAATGTATTTTAAAACTAAGCATTATTTAGAGAAGTTTTAAGAAAAATAACACTCACTGATAATACAATCTTAACATGGATGTAATTATTATCTAAACTACCATTTTATAAATTACAATGAGAGTAGTTTGGAAACTTTAAAAAATAATATAAACTTGGTAGGAAAAGAATTATTGTTTATTGATGACAACCTGGCTATCAATTTAAGATAATCACTAAGATAAAATATGCCTATCTCAAAGAAGCCACATAAAATAAAATTTCCTACTATTTATTAATCAGGAAAATTTTTTTTTTACTTTTATTAATTTATTACAATCTGTTAACATGATAACATTTTGTAATTTAATTAGATAAACTAAAAAAAAAAAAAAAAAAAAATTACAATGGCAAGAAGAGAGAAGATGACCAATAACACCCCTCTCAAATCAGAACCATTAATGTAATATAAAATATGATTAAATTATTACTTGATCTTCCACGAAATAAGATGAAGGAGAGAAAAATGAAGCTTACTGAGGTTGATTTTGAGCAACCAGACAGTGAAAAGTGTAACTGATCAAGACTTTTGAATTACATTCTTAATATTTAAGATTAATATTACAGGTCCATCAGAGTAATCATACTATAAATAAATTCATGACAGTATAATCATCAATGCAATCCTCTAATTCAATTGATTTGAACAAAGAATTGTCAGTGAAAGAAAATTTATTATTATTAACCAGCATAAAAAGGTGCTACAAGCACTAAAGTATGTTTCACTAGGAATATTTTATTTTTATTAATTTTATGTGTAGTTATTTTAGAAGAGGTAACTGACACAACAATTCTTGTTAAAACATTAGTAAATTATTTCTAAAACCTAAGAATAATGAAATTTATTATATTTTTGGGTTTAAAAATTCTACTAAAAACAATTTAGAAATTTAATTGTAAAATTTAGAAAAGTCCATCACTCCATATCTATGTAAACTAAAGAGATTTTTCATGTTACATTATTCATAATAAGTGTTTATTTGCAAAAAGTGATATAGAAGAAAAAAAAAAAAAAAAAAGTTTTACACCTATCAAGATTTTCTCGAAACACAGATTATAAGGAAGAAATTTAATTTTATATATTTTGGTAACCCATCTTCTCCTCCCTCATTAGATTTAAGCCAAAATAAGAATGTATCCATTAAAATATAGAAAGCATAAATACCAAATTAGGTTTCTATTTTATAATATATTTTAAAAATAGCTTGTTCAATCGCCAAAGTTATATTCTCAAATATTTTCCTTAATATTTGNTCTTTCTCAGTTTCTAAAAAGGAGTCCCATTTTTTAAGTCTCTGCTCCATTTCAGCTTCTGTTTCTGCAATCTTGAATTTCGTTTTTCCATCCCATATTTCAGCTGATATTTTTCTTTGACCAAACCACCTTCCTTCTAAAAGCTGTACACAGGCTTCTGCACCTTCAAACTCCTTAAAAAATACTTGAGCGACTCCTTCAGGATGCCTATCAAATATAACAACTTTCCGGACATCTCCACATTTTCGACATTCTTCTCTCAGGTCTTCCTGATATTCAAGAATCAAACCAACTTCCTTGTCAAAAATACTAGGGTCAAATACATTTTTTACTATCACAACTTTTTCACACTTGGCTCTTTCTCCAGTAATTTTTTCTGACCTCCAATCAAATAATTTTTCTTGCATCTTCTTCAACTTGTCTTTGTCTTTTCGCTTCTTCTTTTTTGGTTTCAAGGTAGGATCATAAGCACTGCCTTTCATGGTAAATTTAGCCCTCTCCACATGAAGCTTCTTACCTCGATACTCATAACCATCAAGAACAGTCAATGCCAATCCCACAGATTCAACCTAAAATTAAAGAAATAACTGATTAAGAACTATATCTATGAATTTATTGATAGACAAAGTATAAACTAAATACAAAATTAAACTAGACTCTGCTGATATAAAATAAAATAACTATAATATATGTAAAACTTATAGACTAATATAAATAAAGCAATATAAACATATACTACAAAGATTATATACAAAGACAAAGACAAAGATATATATATTGAAAAATATAAGATATACAACTATAACCTATTAATATTTAGACAATATTTTACTCCTTCAGTTGATATTTGAAGGTAACTAATGCTATAATGGATGAAATAGAAATATATTTTTCGAATGTGACCCACCAATAATTTAATTTTATGTTTCAGCATCAACAGAAAGAAAAAAAAAAGGATAAGATAGCCGTACATATAAGATAGTAGCTCAACAACTTGAGAATAAACTTTTGGTGAAGGCCATTTAAGGACTTTAGAAAGTGAGAAAATACACGATTTTATTTTGGGAGCTCTAAAATTAAAATATTAAGTTAAAATATTCATATGTTCTTACAAAGTGCACAAGTCAATTTTTATTTCAGTTTTACAAATATGGTTGAGACTTTATAATAAAAACAAACAATCTTTTTACCTTAATATAAAACTCATGAAAAATTAAAGACATTTAGGGTTATCGAACAATATCCAATACTTCACAATTTGCAACTATTTTCTCTAATTGATGAGCGCTTTTGGATTAAGTGATTCCATCTTTGGAGCTCAGTCACCCTCTTGAGTGATACATTCGTTCCAGCTGCAGCTCGGCATACAGAATCCCCACAGAATCACTCGAGAGGGTGACTGAGCTCCGAGGATGGAATCACTGATTCCGAAAGCGCTCAGGAATTAGAGAGAAAAATATATGCAAAGTGAGAAGTATTGGATATTGTTTGATAACCCTAATTGCCATCAACTTCAAATAAAAGAATTAAAGACATTCTTTGTTTTAATTTACCCATCTACAATGACAAATATTTCGCATTTGTTTTAGCCATAAATAAACTTAGACAAAAGGAAGAAAACGCAGCATCTTTAGTGAATTTCGGTTGTTTTGCCATAATAAATGGGATACATTTAAAAAAAAAAAAAGTAGAGAAAGCTAGATACTATCTAAACATTTAATGACCTACAGCGAAAAATTTGCTTAAAATATGTAGTAGTCATCATCGGTGAGAAAACTAATTTTACTGATTAATTTTTATCTAAAGTAATCCCAGTAAAATATGATGAAAAGTTAATTTATTTATTAGATGAAATGTATCAAGTATTTTTCTAATTAGAATAATCTTATGCCTGCCGGTACTACCATTATCCTATTCCCAATAGCATGTTGCTTGAAAGTACTATAATTAAGCACACCTAATTCCACGCTACCGACCATTAAGGAGACTGAATAAACCAAAATATCCGACTCAATTAACAATAAAGTAAAAGTACTTAGATTTTATTTTAAAGTTGAGGATCTATAGAATAGGTTTTTAACGTCAGTAGTTTTTTTTTTTTTTTTTTTTTTTTTTTTTTTTGCTGTGTTTGCCTCTCTTGCAACCACTTAGGGTCATTGGAGGGAGGGGCTATCTACAGGTTGCCACCCCATTTTAAACACCCATGGCTCAGGACAAGCTTCCATCTATACGTCAGTAGCTTGAAAGCAGGCCATTAAAAGGCGGTTGACTGGCAGACACACAAGATCCGGGAGCCGGAGACTATCCCTGCGGCGTGCAGGGCCTCCACCAACAGGTTCCGATCGGCCTCTCCACCCCCTCTTCATCTTTATGTAAGGGCGCCGACAGGGGACGTAAATAAGGGCTCGATATCCATCTGGGACATGCGGCAATCATCTCCTCTCCTACGGGGGGTTTGAGAACGAGCTACTCCTATCACACATTTCATTAATGATGATCTACGGCTGATCTACTCAGCTTGATGGCTCAATAATAAGTCTTTTCTCTTTTTGGCAAAAGGGAGGGGGGGAAGAGAATAAAGTTCTTCCTTTAATCCCCCCCCCCATCCGTCATCCAATTTCAACCAAAAATTAATTCATTCATCAGTTTACTATAAAAAGCCTAAATACCTAATTTAATTTCTATAATTTAAAAATAAGATGGCCCGCCAATCATTTTAATTTATATTTTCCTTTATATGTGTCTTTTCAGATGAGGAATAGGATTAAAAAAAAGTTAGAAAATTACTCTAAGATGATTTTAGTTGGGGTTCGGTCAAGGTAGATCCAAAAAACACAAATTTAAAAAATGTATTTTTTAATAAAGGATTATCAGAGTCATGGAAGTGAGAACTTAGGGACAGGACGTCCTCTCTCATCTTCATGATAGCCCTGAAGATGGCTTACAATGTAAGCCGAAACGTTGGCAGATAATCCTTTATTAAAAAATACATTTTTTAAATTTGTGTTTTTTGGATCTACCTTGACCGAACCCCAACTAAAATCATCTTAGAATAATATCTACGGTCAACAAACTCTCCGTTAGAAAATTACCCTTTACACGTAATATGTACTAAAAATTTAATCATATCTTGTACAGTAGCGAAGACATTGATTTTTCAGTTTTCTTCTAAACCTTCCTCTTTTCTTTTCTTGATTTCAGCGAACTCATCTTTTCTTCATTAACGAACTCATCCAACGGTATGTAAAAATAAGCTTAAAAAACTACGAAGAGACAAATACATACACATACACACACACACACACACACATATATAATTGAAAATCAGATTGCGAGGGTTACTAGTGTTGCATACTAATTTAAGGTCGTCTCCTTTTAAGTTCAAATATATTTTACTATTGAGAAAATTATTGTAATCCATTTGAAAAATCAAAAATCGACGTCTCAAAACACGTAGAATGCGAAAGTCCAAATGCATCGGGTTGAACTAAATACATTCCATATAGGGCATTATCAAGAAAAAAAACTATAACAACGCAAAATATTTTGAATTTTTTTTTTTGTTGCTTCATTGTTTTGGCAGACCTTATAATAAAGAAAATATTACGATGTTCCTCTGACAGATCTCATTCAACGTTTTGCAAAAAGAAGCATAAATACCAAATTTGGTTTCATTATTTTAATGATGTTGGCATTATGCACATATTTTTGAAGGTAATACTTTTTTTCTCTTCTCCAGTGTAAGATTGGCGAAAATCTGCAGAATACGTATGTTAAGAAAATACATTTTACACCACTTTTGTTGCTTCAGTATTGTTTAAAAAGGAAGTTCATGGTACTCGGACGTGAATCCCTTGATTTCCCTAGAAATCTGCTAAAAATCAGGTCCATAGACCGATAAAAAAATCAGAATCCCAATAGACTATATGTGGTTTCCAATGTAACTAAGATGGGTGAGCGCTTCTCCATTCATCACTCCGAGCCAGCCTCTAAACTTTAATGTTCAAAAGGAGAGTTTGATGACCGTGGATATTATTCTTAGATTATTTTAGTTGGGTTTCGGTCAAGGTAGATCCAAAAAAACACAAATTTAAAAAATGTATTTTTTTGAATAAAGGATTATCTGCCAACGTTTCGGCTTGCAATGTAAGCCGAAACGTTGGCAGATAATCCTTTATTAAAAAAACACATTTTTTAAATTGGTGTTTTTTTGGATCTACCTTGACCGAAACCCAACTAAAATCATCTAAGTCTAAACTTTAATGATTATACCTCTTAGTCTATTTGATCTCTCCAGCTAGTATAGCTGAATCGCTTCATTTACTGTTATTTACATACATCTTAACGAAACATTGAAAATCTGCTTAGATTATCGCAGCCTCTGCGTGTCGGACGTTTTACTTTTCAAACCACGGTTTGAAGAACCATGAAGTTTGAGAGCTTCTTCTGATTATCATGTCAAGATTGCTGTTATACAAAATAAATATGCTCACATGATCAAACCTACTAATCTTTAAAATATTAGACATAATTGTAGACGAATATCTGTGATGTACTAAAGTTCATACTGAAATGGTAACTTTTTAACGGATCCTCTACAATTTCGTGCCAAATTTAATATAATACATAAATAAAGAAAAATAAATTATAAGGGGGTTTAACTAAGGGTTAAAATCCTAAAGTAACTATAAATTTGAGAGGGCTATACTTAATGAACTCGAGCTTTTAACCCCTTGACAAACGCGTTGAAAACTGCGATGACAAAAGTACATATTTTGCGTCACAATTTTCGTCTTATTTTCATCATTTGCACGACAAGAGATGATTTTCAAATACAAATTGTTCCAATAATTTTATTTTGTTTCCTATAATTTATGTACTAAATATTATAAAAACATTCTATTAAAATATATTTTTAAATATGTATGAAAATAAACAAATTCAGAATAATTAACTTTTATTTTTGGTTCAAGATTTATGGCACATCAGATATGTAATACCTTAATTTTACGCCCATATTACCATATACATTTTTTAAAAGAAAAAAAAAACATGCCATTTTAAAGATAATTCATACGTAGTTTAAAAAAAATTTTTTTTTGTGTCCATTTATAGTTATGTTTGTGTACGATAGGTAGCGCTGATATCAAATATTGTAGCATTTAACATAAATAACAAGGCAAGCGAAAATCACTTGCTTCAGAGCTTTCTTGTAGCTGACAGGTCATATAAATTAATTGATTGCGTTTCGACATTGCATCTGTCATTTTTGCATGGATATTTGGTGTATTATTAATGGATAAAATTTCGCTCTTTAGCAATGAAAAGTGCATAGGTGCAGTTTTGTCTTTTATCAATTTCAATTCTATACGGAAGCATTCAATTGTAATGAAAATTCTTCTTTTTATCTTAGAACATATTTATCGCGATGGTTTCATAAAATTTACAGAGTTTGAAAGGTTCTATTAAAAATAAACAACCTGTCAGTTAGTTAAAAATATTAAAACATACATAGCATCCAAATATAAGTTACCTATATTTATGTGTTGTGCGTTTATTAAAGATTAATGCCACTTCTTCAAGGATACCTAAATCGTTCGACGTACATGGAATTTTAAGAGACAGTCCACCCCCTTCGGTTAAGTGGAAAAGCAGTTCCATCTAGGGACAATGCAAATTCGGAAGTCCAAGGGTACAAATACGTGTGCGAAAATCGTGAAAAATGATAGCCCACGAGCCACTGACGCACTCAGAACTCATGCAAGTGCATGCAAGTACATTCGGACGTTTGTTGCATTCAAAGATTGTCATTGACACTATCATACCACCACTGCAATGTACCACCTGCAACCTTTCGATTGGCCTTCAGAACCATCTCAATCGAAATTGTTCTCATACAAAATAATTGTAAAGGTTCATTTTACTAGCACTTGCCATTTCAGACAATACTCCACTCCTATCCATTTTGAGTTTACACTCAATAACAAACTCACTCTTTTATTTGAAATTTTAAAGCGACATGCCAAATTTTGAATGAAATATATAAAAAAAAAACAAAAAAAAACTTATAGTTCATGCAAAACCCACTCCCAATTGTAAAATTTTACTATACAACTCCTACTTTTTATTTTTCAAATCAAAAAACGAATCTGAGTTGATTTTTATTACACTAAACTAAAAATTATGAACGCTGGATAACGAAAAGAGTTTTTACCCACACTCTTGACATTTCAAGTAATAAACTAAGTAAACTAAGGCATTCATTTTCCGTATAAAAGCTAAATGACGAATTTAATTGAGAAAAAATATATAACTGTTGTCCGTAGAGCGCAGACACACACGAATATACATAAATTTTAGTGACTATCATTCATGGTGTCTCTAAGATAGGATTGGAGAAAATAGCGATAACATTTTCAATGATTCTACCATGGGAACAGATTATATAGCTGCATTCCTTCGGATTTTGGTAAAGGGGGGCAGAGCGGCCTGTCAAAAGCCGGGGGAGAGAAGCAACCGCTACTTCCACTAAAAAAAAAAAAAAAAAAAAAAAAAATCCGCCAAAATGTAAGCGGAGGAAAGAGGCCGAGGTGGAGGAGCGAAAGAGACCGAGACTGGCCGAAAATCGCCGAGGCGTACAGGCGGGAAGACAGCCGCGCCAGTAGAGATGCCAAGCCCGCACTGTCTGGTCGCGGGGACTAGTGCCGCGCTCCTCGTTGGTCTAGCGATCGCCACCTCTACACAGCTGGACAAAGGTAAACAACGGCAACCAGCTACAACCCTCCTATCCTAACTCATAAACATACATGACGGTTAAAAAAAAAAGAAAAAAAAAAAAAAAGGATATTAGAAGTGATTGTGATTTATATACTGAAAAATAATTAGCAAAAATCACTGTTTGATTAAATATTTTTACATAGAATTCTCCGGAGAATTGTTATATTTCATTTTACAAAGCGGAATTTTTTTTGTAAGAAACTATATTCTTAAAAAAAAAAAAAAAGAACTAAAGAGCCACGTCGCTTATTAAATCTCTCATGAAATATGTGAATGAATGATAACATTCACGAGTTTTTTACTCAACAATATGTTATTTTGCGTGCGAAACATTCAGGGAGTCTTCCTTATTCTAGTCGAACAAATAAGTCACTGTCTCTGTGAATGTCTACGTTCTCGTGGATACTCTGATGGACCTGGGACTCCGCCGTGAACAAGTCTCATTGATCCTCTTTCGGTTTGAGGATAATAAACAGCACAATGAATTTAAAAATTCTAGTTACCCCCAAACACTTAGACCACTTGTCATTCTTTGAGACTTCAATAATAAGTTAGCCATGTAGTCTTCATATCGACTTTTTCGTTCGAGTGGCAAACTTTAATATATATATATATATATATATATATATATATATATATATATATATATATATATATATATATTAAAATTTTATAATGTTAGCTATAACCACTAAGGGTCATGGAGGGAAGGACTATCTGCAGGTTGCCACCTCATTCTGAACTAAGGCTCAGGACAAGCTTTCATTTATAAACACAAGATTGACCTGGGCGGGATTTGAACCCGCAGCGTCAGAATTTCGAAACCCGTACGGATCTCCTGAGCTACCCTGGCGTCCTCTATTATTAATTTTGTAATATATAGCAGCATATTTAGATATCCATCATGAGTTACATCAAAACTAACATTTGGTCTATGGCAAACTAGTGAATCTATAAAATCAAATTTTCAGGAAAGCCAAAAATGGGTTTCACTTTTATGATTATCCTAAATTTTTCAAGTATATATATTTATAGGGTAATTTTAGAGAGAAATCTATTAATGATGTCAGCAAATCAAAGGAATAGTAATAGTCATATAAGTAAGTGTATGTCTGTGATTAGGTGTGTGTACGAATATAACTTATTGCACACCAAGTACTATATAACGCAATGTAAACAAGCACTAAAAAACGGAAAACATTTAAAAGAATGGATAACAGATTTAACCCCAACAGTCAGAGCGTAATAACCATGATGTTGATCGCCCTATAACCTGATCCTAATCCTAAACGTAATGACGTTTTGTATTTATTGAAAGAACAGATTCGTTAGGTTTACATTCAGTGGTATTTTGCTTGTTACTTTCTTATCTAATACCAAGATGTGCTTTACGAGTAAATTATAATACATTGCTTCACTAAAGCAATTTTATAAAACATTTAAAGCATAGATTACAAAGGAATATAAAAAATATTAATTTTCACTAATGAAAAGTATTAAAATGAATACATTGTTAGAGATTTTCTTCATCATACAGAATTAAAGTGTTTGAGTCGGATATGATAATTATTTTATTATTTCCGTACCTCCTTAAACTTTAAAAAAAAGATTAAATTGATTCAACTTGTCTAAGTCTTTTTAGTAGAAGTTATCGAAATAATAAATACTAGACAGAAATTCCATTTTTTTTTTTTTTTAAAGGACAAGACTTCTAGTGTACAGAATACAAATTATAAAATCAATTCCCCAGAGCCGTTAGGGCATCCCTTTGGTGAACTCCATGTTGCGTCCATGAATATCAGCACGGATATACTTCTGATAGGAAATGTGTACCATCAGCTCTATCTTTCACACTTGACTGCTGAGTGCGCCTAGTTGTCGGTATTTCCTTCTTTTTCTCTCAGTCCCAGAGAGAGCGAGAAAGAGTGAGAGAGAGAGAGAGAGAGAGAGAGAGAGAGAGAGAGAGAAAGGAATCACTATTTCATCACTGACTGAGTAAAGTTTTGTGCAATCCGTGCTCAAGTGTAACTAATAAAGCCCCCTTAAATACCAATATCCCGAGCCGTTTCTCGTTGGATATTTGCTACGGCCAGACTTCCACCATATCCAGAAAGGGCGGCACGAGACTGGAACTGGAAGTCGCCCGAATTGGATGACAATATTTTGCAATCATATTAAATTACCAGCCATAATGTCTTATTACTTTACCACATCATGTAATATGAACATAAAAAATCACATATACAAAACATTTTTTTGTGTTAAAATGTTTATATTAAATAAAAAAATTGTTATTAATCCTTTTTTCAAACTAATTCGTGAAAAAAAACAAATGTTTGTATCAAAATTATATTTTATTTTACTTGCTTTAAAATTTTATAAGTAATAAAAANTAATATAATTAATTAATTATAAGGCTATTTACTTAAGTAACCCAAGGGTTTTATTTAAAATATCTCCAAGTAAGTATAAACTAATTCAACGTAAATTCATTATTTTCCAAGACAGATATTGACAGTTGAATTTAACCTCATTAAAACTATCCTTCTGCAGTAGTATATCTTCAGAGGATTAGGGTTATCTTATTTTACATACGTAATAATTACATATTTTATCTAATCAATTAAATTTAATAATAAGAAAAATCATCAAATAACAACTTTATTTGTAGCCAGACTAATAATTATTTTTTGTGCTGGTGAGAGTTACACACACACACACACACACAAGACCATCTAGCATCAGATGAAGGGGTAAAGCCATTTTAGGCTAATCAAGATATTACTTTTCATAAAAAAAAAAAAAAAAAAACCTTGTCGGAAGTTATTTACTGGAATATGTTATATTGCATGTATATAGATCCACTTCGATAGATCCACATCTCTATAAACACAGAAGAAAAAATTAAGTTAACCTTAACTGCTTTATAAACAAAACTACTTCAGAATGAAGGTAGCAGGGGGGTTTCAATTAGCAGTCCACCAACCTCTCAAGCTTTTATAAAGAAGCTATTTAGAGAAAATTGTTTATTTCTGTTATGTATCTACTTTAAAAATTATAATTGATATTTAACAAATAAAATACTATTAGCCAATGCAAATTCTGATGAGAGTATGAACTTCGAACGTACATATCACAGCTGTAGAAGCGACACTTACGGTGCAACTCAAATTCCCATAAATAAAGATAAGAGTTACAAGGTGAAGGGAAGAGAAAAAAAAGGACCACACCTTATTAGAATTCTCAAAGGAATTCGCCCCATTAATTCAAGTTGACAAGTTGCAGGGCAAGAGCTCTTAACACAAATTAAATAGACCTCCTACCCTTGTAAAATATCACTGGGGTTTGGACGGATTCAAGAGATACACACACACCCTTCACAATCGGCAATATGGAACAAATCGTAACGAGAAGAATTTAATCAGTATGATTAACGAGCGCGCGGGAAAGTTATATCTTGGGGGGGAGGGGGGAGAAAGAGAGAATCATGAGAGATTAGAAGACAATGAGATGACAATGAAGTACGTCCACACGTGCTGGCGGGTTCAGAACCGTTCACCTCAAACATTTGTCTAAGAAAATACTGCCTCAATCTACAAATAAAATGCCTAAGAAGTCCAATCCAATATTTTAGACAAAATCATATATTTTATTTTGCAGAATTAAATGTATCAATGGAAAAAACAGACAAAGAATAAAAGCCCTTAGCGAAAAAAAAGCAACATTCGATGCGTGTTTGGACCAAAAACAAAATGTGGCTTATGAATAATTATGAGAAAACAAACTGTATTTATTTCCATTGATGAACACCCACACACACCAAAAAAAAAAAAAAATTATAGTAAACCGGTAACGTTAAACGTTCTCTTCTTCTTATCAACAGTAACGAACAGGAGTAGCCTGCACTAACCTGTCCTTCAAAATAAACTTCATAAATAAAATATTTACTTTAGTTATGTTCTCCAACCGTTTTCGAATAAATTAAGAAGATAGAATGAAAAGAGGGTAGTGAAAACATTTTCAATTCCTTGATATAGTCTCCATTTCGCATTTTAGACGGTAAACAGATTCAGATATTGCATATGTGAGATACATTATGTATAAAAAATTATCGATAAGTCAAATTCGTTTTTCTGTTGCGCGCCACAAAAAAATATGGGGAGAAAAAGAAAAAACCGAAAACATATATCACTGGAAACTGAAGATTCATAATATTGAAAGGTCTGATGTGGGTGCCGGCCGAGGCTCGTGCATGAGCCCTCTGATTATCTCGCCGGAGCTGCGGATTCAAGTCTTGCCTGAGGCGGGATTTTTATTAGATCCCAGTGACACGAGGACTTAGAATAGGGTGTTGAACTTTTGATAACTACCCCCCTCCCTCATACGATTTAAGTTTTGTTTAAGCTAGTACTTTAAAAATGAAAAAAAAAAATTAGTACTTTCATTCACAGGAATAATAGGTATTGAAATTAAAAAAAAAAAAAAAAAAAATCATAAATTTCCACAATTATTTATTGTTAAAAAAATATTGATATATTGCATCGATGTTAATTATACTATTGTGTGAATTTTAAATATGGAAAATACATTGTTCATCTCTATAATCTTAGTCTACTAAGTTGGATCTACTATTTCTTACTCTGCCATTACAGAACGAAAATATTTATATTTTTAAAAACTATTAGTCATTTTGACTTGGTCATAAATGAATCATCTCATTTTATTTTTAGCAGATTTAACTTAAATTTTTTCTCTAATTACGTGGGAATAATTCTGAACACACACACATCTCCCACTAATGCAAATATATTAATTCCCTTGAGGAAATTATGCCACAAAATGGCTGTGGGTTAGGAGCTAATATTTCCGAGTCTTACCTCCCGAAAAAAAAATTGTAAATAAATTCCGAAGCAGAACATATATCAGATCATATAAACAAAAAGGTCTGCATCTAAAAGATATCCCCAGTCAGGGACATCCATGCATAATTCATACGCCATGTACAAGTTCCGTAATGAGTGGGCGGTCGCTGTGACAAGACCGCTTCAAAGAGAGATACGAAGGAGAAAATAAGGAAATCATCTGTGAGAGACACCCGAAGGAGTCTTACGAGGACGCTGAGATTACCGGCAATGGGATGCTGATAAACATGAATGAAAACTTACAAATTGTCATTCATGGCGGAACTCCTACCACGCACGCTCAAGGTAGCACATTTATCTGCCAAGGTCTCAGTCACCGAAGACTTTTAACGGACGCTCACGTTATATTGTAACGCCGAAAGTGTTTAGTGCAGGAGCCATATATGAACAATAAAATTAATTCATTTGATTTTTTTTTTTTTTTTAAATGTCATAGGAGGTAATCGTTAACTGACTGTTGAGAATCACGTGCAGAAATGGTCAGGGTTTCGGCCATGAGAAAAAAAAACAATAAAAAATGATAGCCTACTCAGCAAAGCCGAAACATGAGCTAAAAAAAAAAAAAAAAAAAAATACAAATTATTCTAGTGTATTTTTTTTTTTTGCCTCCTGGCCGAAACATTTCTAGAATAATTAAATTACAATAAACTTAACTCTAAGTTTTAAAATAACAATCGTTAGATCCACCAGAAGACATTTCTTCACAAAAGTGCATAGAATATTTAGCAAACATGCAAAAGCCCTACAAACTAAAATATAAACATACAGTCTTGACACTTTCTCTTAAAATTAATTATAAGATGATATTTTTTTTTTTTATAACCTTTATTTACATATTACATTCTGTTAAAAATAAATAAAAACATTTTGTAATTTGTATTTACCGTTTCTTCTTCCGTGTCAAGTTGTTGATAGTTGCCGAGTTTTCGCACATCATATGATGGCTTCTTCAGAGCTGAATAGTGAATGAGAGCTGAAAAAGCCATCACATGATGTGCGAAAGCTCGGCAAATATCAACAACTCGACACGGTCCAACCCGGAAGAAGAAACGGTAAATACATCTGGCGACCGTCGAAGCCTACGTGAACATTTTGTAATTTGATTACAATGAATGATAGGCAAAAAAAGGACATTAATGAAAGTCACATGGCGAGAGAAGGTGACCGGTGACACCACTATCAAAGTAAGATGATATTTTGGTTACAAATTTTGGTTGCTCTTTAAATTTCCTATTTTTGTCAGCCGGTATCAACCAAAATGAATACCGGCATAGAAGGAGAGACAGAAATAAATATGAGACAGCCCCTTCTTCCACGCTTATCGCGATTTCTGGCTATTTAAAATCCTTGTCGGCACTTAGGGGGCCCAGCCTTATCGCGCATCAGTATGACACCCCATCCCCAACCACAACCATAGCTTTTTACCAGATTTCCTGTATGCTTCACTTTAAAGACCGTTGAATGGCTTCGTTAATGTCTTAAGTCGGTCAAGCGAAAGGAGAAAGATTCAGTAAAAGACTAAATTTTGACATACACACATACACCTATATATAGCTGAGTTTATAATCCTTAGAAAGGAGTGACCAATGAAATGATTTTAAAAAATTCGAAAGTTTGAAACCATTCCGATAGATAGAATTTTTTTAACTGTACCTGAAAACAAAATTAAAATAAAACAGAATGATATATTTACAAATAAATATTTACAAGTATTTCAGAAATCTAGACTAATAATGAAATGGGCGCACTGCTAAATATACCAATCAAGAAAATCGGACAACAAGAAGCTTTTCTAATGAATCAGGAAAGCCGTCTCGACAAGATTAGGAGAGGAACAACCTCAGAATTTTTTTTTTTTTTTTTTTACATATAAGAAAGTTGACTCTCTCACATGCCTAACGATTGATAAAAGCATACGTTAAAAATTTATGTTTCATTTTGTAATATGCCGAGTATTTAATATTGTAATTTTTACATTAATACATTTTGATAAATAAGTTTAAAAAAATCAATATTATAACTGTTCAATACGTGAAGAGTTTTGTATTATCTAATACATTACCAATTACGAAAAAAAACAAAAAAAAAAACAAAAAAAAAAAACAGACAGACAAATGGAGAGAATAAGAGAATCCTTGTAGACAATGCGCTCTTAAAAAATTATAATGACTTCTTAACTAAGCATATAATAATAACATCCAATATTTACTGCATAACTAAACAATTTCAAGATAAAAAAAATAAGAGGCAAGGTACCTCTACCTAGATATTTTTTTTGAATAAATAGAAATAAATTTGTAATGGTGAGCGTAAAATAATATAAAAACGATCTGATTCTTTTCAAGGTTTAAATTTAGGTCGATGGATTTAACTTTTTATTTCGGCCTGAGAAGGGAAAAGTGAACCCATGGTCATAAGGCTTTGTTAGATTATGGGTTCGTAAACTATTTATACTCTTAATTAAATATGAATGGGCTATAAATAGGTCACTTAAACTACGCGATAAGGATGACGTAGCCCAGATAACGCATGCGGGATAGCTGGAAATCTTGTAAAACTTGGTAATGTTTAGGCTAAAGAAATCTAATAAAAGGACAAATATTATCATTCTACGGATACAAACCAGGTTCTTCCACTCTTGGCACTGTCGGCGACCACTAACACAAACATGGTACTTGCACACGCGTACAGACACAAGAACGGAGATCTTTACTAAATTTTCAAGTATTCATTCTCACTGATTTTTCGGATCACATGAATGAAATTACAGGCGGTAACTAGAAGAAAAGGGGGGGGGGGGGATTAAATCGATGTCCAATGAAAATCTTACTGTACCGACTGAATCTACTATAGATATTTGCTAAAATATAAAAATCATTTTCTGAACCATACCGCACTATACGAGTTGTTTGGAGGGAACGTTACAAAAAAATTTTTTTTCTTTGACTCATGTGACTGCCTAAAATCAAATTCCGTAGCCGCCTGAATCTTACGCCGGTAACCAACAGACACTGGATACTATCCAAAAAAGTAGATAGATAGAAAAAAATAAAAAGTACTTCCTAAGTAGTGAAACGTGTACCAATTAAGTTCTCTATAGTCAGCCGTTTTGTAGTAGAAGTTTGACGACTAAACAGTTAATATATATTCCATATACCAATCCAAATGCCAGATTTACACTGACTTGTAAGGTTCTTGAAATCCGTCGCTGTCGCCAGCTGACAGATATCTTAAATGGTTTCCAAGCTTTTTAATGAACACAAAAGTAGTTCATGGCCCAGATTATTTCATCAACACTGGCCGGCTCACAGACTACGAGTTCTGAGAAGGAAGGGAATTAATACTGGAGCTTTTGTGGGCAGACCACATGCGGAACCGGCCACTAGACTCGTGAGATATTTAACGAGCTGGGCTCATTCACACCCAGAGGAGCAGGGGTTAGCAAAATGCATTTATCTTTTACTTAAATGAAGAAAAAGAAATAAACTATTTCGTCAACATAGCCTTAAAAAAATAGTCGGAATTTGCTTTAGGGGCAGAGGTACACGGACTTACAAAAGTTAAGAGGAACATTATGAAGTATTCATATGAAATACATCTGAGCAGATTGTTATTTTGACGTCAAAAAAACAGGAAAGATCAACGGTAAAAGAAGGAATTTCACTGAAGAAATCCAACTATCAAATCCTGTCGTGTTTGCCATTCGAGTGGGAGAACGGAATAAAATTTCCGTAATTAAAATTAAAATGTTTTACGAAAAAAACTGGGAGGTACAATTTCTTGATGGCGAAAGGTCGAAAATAAATGACAATACTTATTTATTGCCCGACTAGTTTCGCATTCTTAGACACCCTTTCAGGAGCTTAAAATATATTATACAATTTATAATGATAAACCTTCCGCTTCAAAAGGTACGTCAAGACTGGGAAAAACAGGTTCATCTTTAAAAAAAATTGTATAACATATTTTAAGCTCCAGAAGAGGTGTCTCAATAGCAGTCCTCAATGGCAATCCTCAATAGCAGTCCTCAATAGCAGTCCTCAATAGCAATAGCAATCCTCAATATGCACCGGCCCGGATAGCAGGAGATCCAGGTTCGAGTCCTGGCTGGGACAGTTACATTCCCTTGCACTAAAAATTGTTAAAATTTACGTGGGATTAAATACCACCAAAAAACTTATTTAGAGAAGTTTTCAATAAGATTAGATTTTTTTAGTAAGTTTATGATATATTATCAAAGTAGAGAGAAACACAATTAGTAAATCAAAGAGAAAAATAACAACACAAAATAGAACAGATAGTTGTGATTGTCATTGGAAAAGAATAAGAAGAAACCAATGCCTAAGAGAATGAAAGGATATCTGAAAGAAGAAAGAGAAAGACAAGGAAATATAGTCAATATTCACCCGTACGAAATGAGGCCAGGTACAAAAAGCAAACACGAAGACATGTACCAGACAGGTAGAGTGAAACGGAAAGCGGTAAATATTGAACTTGTACTGAGCGTGCGTAATCTACACGAGTCAGAGAGAGAGAGAGAGAGAGAGAGAGAGAGAGAGAGAGAGAGAGAGAGAGAGAGAGAGAGAGAGAGAGAGAGAGAGAGAGAGAGAGAGAGAG
>KZ807173.1:218249-229367 GCA_000696205.2 Oncopeltus fasciatus | reverse complement strand
TATATAGCTTTCTTAAACATTATTAAAAGGTTAATATTAAGACTTTCATTAGATTAGTAAAAATATTTATTTCTGGTATAGCACATGAAAGCAATTGAAATTCCTTGGAGCAGCGTAAATTAAAATTTTATGTTCCTTTAAAGATGTAGTAAAACTGGAGTAAATATCTTATTCATTCCTAAAGGCAGGAAGTTAAAAGTTTATGTTACTGAGGGTCTGCAAAATACCTAATTTACACTCTTCATGTATAATTTTACTAGTTATTTTAAAATGTTATACTGCATAAATTATACTAAATTAAATTTTACACTAATTACGAATTAGCATAATTGTAGTAGACTTGAACTCAGATAATAAATTGCAGATATATTTATTATTTATTTTTAAATTGTAAGCGCTTGGATCCCCGTATGTATGTAACCCTATATTGACATTCTGCATTTAAGCTTATTTTTGAAAAGTCGCAATATATATATAATAAGGGCAGCCGGGGTGTAGTGGCTAGCGTGTAGGATTCGCCTTGTATAAGGGAAAAGGATGGTCCCCCAGCCACAGGTGTTACTCTACCAGTGACATACCCTAGGAAATCAGAGGAACTTCCAAGGTTAGAGAAGGGTTTTGGGAAGTGTACGAGTGTGAGTCTACAGGAGGTTTGTCGAAGGGCCGCGTACGAGTTAGACGGCTAGAAGGCATCAAGGAATGCGACTGACGTTGCAGGATACACTTACAGTTAGAGAAGGGTTTTGGGAAGTGTTTGATTGTGATTCTACAGGAGGTTTGCCGAAGGGCCGCGTACGAGTTAGACTGCTAGAAGGCATCGAGGAATGCGACTGACGTTGCAGGATACATTTACCGTTAGATAAGGGTTTTGGGAAGTGTTTGATTGTGAGTCTACAGGAGGTTTGCCGAAGGGCCGCGCACGAGACAGACTGCTAGAAGGCATCGAGGAATGCGACTGGCGTTGCAGGATACACTTACAGTTAGAGAAGGGTTTTGGGAAGTGTATGAGTGTGATTCTACAGGAGGTTTGCCGAAGGGCCGCGCACGAGACAGACTGCTAGAAAGCATCGAGGAATGCGACTGACGTTGCAGGATACATTTACAGTTAGATAAGGGTTTTGGGAAGTGTTTGATTGTGAGTCTACAGGAGGTTTGCTGAAGGGCCGCGTACGAGACAGACGGCTAGAAGGCATCAAGGAATGCGACTGACATTGCAGGATACATTTACAGTTAGAGAAGGGTTTTGGGAAGTGTATGATTGTGATTCTACAGGAGGTTTGCCGAAGGGCCGCGCACGAGACAGACTGCTAGAAAGCATCGAGGAATGCGACTGACGTTGCAGGATACATTTACAGTTAGAATTCACTAGGTCAGGTCTATTTGGAAGAGCGCTAAAAGTATTCCTCATCCCTTTGTAGGCAGGATCAAGCTGGCCAGAAACCGAGTCTTATCAACACTCTGGTAGGGATCTGCCGGATCTTCTAAAGTATCTCTCTCCTACCATCCTATTTCTGCGAGTCACACATAAAAGCTGACTCTTTGAACTAAAAAAAAAAAATCCCATAAAACACACTTACACAACAGTAAATTTTCTTCTAGGCTCTTAAATAAATGTAATAAATCAAGTGTCAAAGGTTTACGTTACCAGAATAAAAGTAGAAATTTATTTGAGAAAAAAAAAAAAAAAAAAAAAAAAAAATCGATTTTACAAAAGCTGGGTGACAACCTACAGATATCTAACGATCAACCGTGTCCTCGAAAAGTTTTCAATGAGAAACTTCATGTACGTCAAACTTTAAAAAAAGCCTTGAGTTATAGTATTAATTTCAAAATATTAGATATTTCTTATATGTAGTTTATTAACTTTATTACAAATATAAAGTTAACAATAGATATAATTAACATATTTGACTATATTTAATCAGTATCTTATTCTGAGATATTCTCAATTTTCCATATTTTTGAAAGGAATTCAGTTTGTTTGTATTCCTATTCATTCATTATTGACTCATCTTTTATAAGGCTGATGAAAAAAAAAAGTTAAATAATTTTATAATGGAAATAGCAGTGGTTAAACTGCGTAAATTGTAGGCCAACGGGAAGAAATAGAGGACGGAATTGAGATCAAAAGTCTTCAACTAGTACACTCATTGCTGTCATAGCTGTAATTTTTTCTCATATAAGCTAATCTGCAGATTTCCCATAGACTGTTAGCAGCAATTGACTTAAAAAAAGAAAAAAAATTAAGTTCTCGGATGAGGCCATTCAGATTGTTTTAAAAGATGGAGTTATTATTTGACTCTAGTGTTCACGATTGCAGTTCAACATATCAATTTAGAGTGACAGCCTTTGTTGATGATATTCAGGGTCTTTCTCATACTTGGGGTAATGATGACTTATGCTTACTTGGACAACTTATTTATACGAAGCTTCGTCAGAGCTGCACAATTAACATCTTGGGAAAATTACTTACTGTCACAGAGAGAAGAAATAAAGCTAACCGAAGATAGAAAGATCAAAGAGAAGTATTACTAAGCTTACATCTTACGGCGTCTCTGAGATAACAGTGTGCAATGGCGAGCCGGCGTTGTAAAACCAAGGCCAGATAAAAGGTGTGTATAGGAAAAGGACAATTGCGAATGAATTGCATACATCCTTTTCATACTCAAATAATAATGAAAAAATCACACTCTATCGTCGGAATGAATGTATCAAAGGCTTTCAAGTGTGGATAACTTCTCCTTGAAATATTAAATGATTAAGTCCTTGAAAAAAGTATGCGTTTCATAAGTATCTAACAGGCCAATTACAGATAATGTAAGCATGCAGACATTCATGCAATATTTTCCTTCTTTGTCTTCTGCAGGGAAAATTACTTGAATCCCAGGGAAAATGATTCGAGATCAACGTGTTTTTTTCAAAGTTCTTGAGTGAATGTTGGATGAAGCACTTTAAATTAATAATATTTTCTAAATTTCATTAAAGATGGACTCAAATAAGAGAAATTGAAAGAAGTAATGTGTTCACGAATACAAAAAAGGACAATGGAGGAAGCTATAAGGTAGGAGAGTGGTGGAGGAAAATGTTAAATTTTCTTAGTTATATTTTTAAACAACCACATTAGTAAACACTTTACGCAAAAATGATACCGACCATTATTCACTATTTTTGTCTAATTGAGCTACATGATTGTACGGTTCAACAAGATTTCGGTGAACCTGAGGGAACTAGGGATGCAAATCCCAAAATTCTTAGCTTACATCTTATGTTAAGCACTTTAGAATTTTACGGGAAAGCAAATTTTATTTTGAAAATGATTTCAAAAACATTTCACATTTCCCGAAAATATTGCGTTCTGCGGATAAATATTTTTCTTTTTTTATATATTTTATTCTTAGCGCATTATAAAATAAATATATTGAACAATATAGAACTAAAATATTATTGCCTAAAATATATTCTCTAACTAAATCATGGCGAAATAGGATTTAGTCATCCTAGAGCAGAAGTCTCTCCCTCAATCTCCCCATTTCCCTGAAAAAGGCTTGAAATTTAGGACGAAACGTTGGCAATAATAAAAATCTTTCGTTTATAAAAAAATTATTTATTCTATAACATAAAAAAACTCGCATATTAAACAAGATATTTAGGAATGTAATTTCGAATGTTAGGCAGGAGCTCACAAACAACACACTTCTAAGACCTAATAAAATAAAAGAAGATAAAACCACTGATGGCTATGAAAGAAACGGTGCACTTGGAGAGTAATCCTACCTAGGACTAACATCGTCTTGAACGGCCATGTCAGAGTAAGAATGCAGTAAAGTACATCCAGGGATCTGGCATGCACAGTTATGAGAGGAATGCGACCTAGGATGCTGTTCCAAGAAAACGCGACATATGCAACCAATACAAAAGATAAAAAAATTATTTTTAATTATAATTTACTCATAAAGAATAAATAAATAAAATTATATTATATAAATAAATTTTCTTGGGATCAACGTACTTAATGATTTTGTCCTTGCTAAATTTAAAAAAAAAAACAAAAAAAACAAAAAAAAAAACTAGCATATACATGGAACCAAAATAATTAATTGACACTAAATTACTTAAATATTTGAAAAATATTGCATAGCAGTTTGAACTGGTATATTAATTTTGCTAGTAATAATCTATTCAGAGTATAAAATAAAAGCATCCAGAAATAAAGTAAAAGCTGACTATTATTCCCCGCAGACATATAACATGGAATCGGCGACTAACTGTTGACAAAAATAATTTATTTTAAAATCAATTTTTTTAAACAAGACTATTTTCACAACTTTTTTTTCCCGACCTAATGTCAACTATTGATGAACAGATAGATACTTTTTACAAATAATCGATTGTACCGTTATGAGAATAGTCCATACAGTAGGTTATTTCCAGGATGTACATTGAACATTTTTATGCGCATCTTAATACAAATAGAGTACAACAAAGAGTCCGTCCCGCAATAGTTGCTTTCCATGTTTCAATAAAGATGATTGTATATAAGATTGGATGACGAATTTGATGTGGAAGCCGAAGAGAACAATAAGCATATACGGTCTAAATTTGCCTGCAGTCTAGCCGGGAAAGAAGAATCTTAAGAAGAATATAAACTTTTTCTTTAAGCAAAAAACAATAAAGATATTACGCTTATAAATTTTAGTCTTACTCCTAAACCCACCTCTTTTTCT
The DNA here is from genome assembly GCA_000696205.2 of Oncopeltus fasciatus. Lineage (NCBI taxonomy): Eukaryota > Metazoa > Arthropoda > Insecta > Hemiptera > Lygaeidae > Oncopeltus > Oncopeltus fasciatus. The sequence continues at coordinate 224,643 of KZ807173.1, read as the reverse complement.
CATTCCATTTAAACATAAAATGAATTAATTCAAGGGCATGAAGTGAACAGCCTAAATACGATATTTATTTATTATATTCTAAAATAAGAGGGTCCCCCCAAAACTGGATATTACATTCTTAAATACTGTAGAATATAAATGTTATTAAATTACTTTATATGACTATTTTTTTAACACTTTTTTTTTTTTTTTTTTTAAACTCATAATAACGCCAATATTAAAATTTTGTGCTATAAAAACCTTCTCCTCCCAATCTATCTACTTCAGCTGTAAAGCATAGATACTGTACTTGGTTTCATTATTTTAAAATCGCGGTCACTAGAGTGCATACAGACAAATATATAACATAATAATCTACTACTACTACTATAACATAATAATAAAATGGGGTAAAATTTTATCTTCCCTAGCGTAAGATAGGTGAAGATCAGCTAAAATCTAGCGTCATGATACCAATGTGAATAAATTTATTTGCAATTTACAATAACCAGCAAATTTAGACTATATGATGATAATTTAGATAATAAGTAAAACTATAATTCCAGCTGTGAGTCGGATGGGAATGTTAGAGAGATGATTCTGAGCCAATTTAAACTGCAAGTTGTGTAATGGGCGCGCCACTAACGATCTCGTCAATCAAACAAATCATTAGAAAGATAAATTAATGCTTCGAACATTTGGGGATGTAGGGTTTATGACGTCATAAACGTCATACTGCCAATAGTTAGTTTGATATATTAATATTTATAAGATATAGTACGAGGAATCGCCTTCAAAAATTCATTAATGAGAGAGGGCTGCAAATAAAAAAATAAAATAAACATGAACAGTTGAGTTCCATTCAATTTTAGAATCGTTCATTTGGGATGATAATGATATTGGTTTTAATTAAACAACGCAGGCTCTTTAGTAGTCCCTATGAATTAAAAAAAAAAATGTTTTTTTTTTCAAAAGTCGCATTCTCTGATTTACAGAAATATTACAAAGAATTGATCGAAGATATATACATTTTATTTTTTATTTTTTCATTTTGAACAGAAAAATAATGAAGTTTTAGCAAATGACCGTAGGCAAATCAAGCTATTCGTGTGTTACCGTGTCATGTCTTTGAAAATTTTGACAGATCTTAACTGATCCTACATGGGGAAGCTAATAATAGGACCATTCAAAACAACACACACACAACAAATGTTTGTTCTAGCTCTAATGTCTGGAATTAATAAAATAGTGAAATTAAATTTATTATTAAAGCTTATTTTTGCAGTACATTGGATGAGTTCTTTAATTGCTGTAATTGATCTGGGGCGGGGAGGAGTTTAGAGGGAGACCAAAATTTAAAATATTAATTGTTATCAATATTATATAATTATTCTTCACTATCAATATTATATATTATTCTTCATTAATGAAATTACATATTATTCACCATCCATACTATATATTATTCTTCACCTTTTCAACTTTTCGTAACTTAAACAAAATAATTATTTGTTTTCAAATGGAGAGTTTTCTGACCGTAGATATTATTATATGATTTTAGTTGGGGTTCGGTTAAGGTAGATCCAAAAAATACAAATTAAAAAAAAGTGTATTTTTTTTAAAAAGGATTATCTGCCAACGTTTCGGCTTACATTGTAAGCCATCCTCAGGCTGATAATCATATTATCAATATGATATTTTCCTCTCAGTCATGGAAATGTGGACTTAGGGACAGGACGTCCTCTCTTGTCTTTATGATAGACTTACAATGTAAGCCGAAACGTTGGGAGATAATCTTTTTAAACAAATACACTTTTTTTTAAATTTGTATTTTTTGGATCTACCTTGACCGAACCACAACTAAAATCATCTAATAACAATTATTTGTTTTGTTCGAAATCACGAAAAGTTTATTCAGCATCAGAGGTCAAGAATAATATTTTCTAAAATTTATCTAATATAAAATTTTTTTTTAACGAAAAATGCTTATTAAGGAAGAAGATAATTTTACGCTCATTGTTTTCTCTGATCTGTAAGATAAATTTCCACATTTACTCTTATTTATATCTATCCCTAATGAAACATAGGTTATCGGACTTATTACATCTAATGATGAGCAAATATCAAGAAATCCTTATTTATTTTTCCTATTCTTAATAGGACATTATTGCCAAGTGAATGACCGCTGCTTTATCCCTTATACCGAAGAAATAATAACAAAGATACACAGATAACCGCTGAGAAAGGAGTCAGAGAGATTCTAAGGGAGCATGGCAGAAATGATACAACAATGTACAATGACAACTCTATTGCGAAAGCAAGGCCGGCTGAAAGATGTATAGGAAAAGGACAATTATAAAAGAAATTGCAGGCATCCTTAAACAATTTATTTTGCACTAATTCACAATCTATTCCGTGGACGGTTATCTTTGCAATAGGTAACATAAAATGTTCCATACCAGACGTTGTAAAATTCATAAATAAATTTTTAAAATGACCGAATCACAATTTACATACCACAAATCATCTGGTGGTCTTTGAAAATCCAAGGTTACCACCAAGTTAGTCGAAGGACACTGAAATTTGGTCTGTGAGGTCTTTAAATCATTAGCTTCACATAATTGTTTCTTTTTTTGGGGGGGAGGGGCAGTCTTTTTTACGTAATATCGAAAAGGCAAAAGAAACCAATATATAAGTGTATATAACACATGCACAGACACATTTTTCCTCACAACCATTGGGATGAGAGTATATTTCATTTGACACACAAAAATATTATGATTTTCATAAACGCTTAAATGGGCATGTTATTATGTTATTTTAATATTGCAGCATTTTGTAACGAACATTAATAATGTTCAAAAAGAGAGTTTTTTGACCGTAGATATTATTCTTAGATGATTTTAGTTGGGGTTCGGTCAAGTTAGATCCAAAAAACACAAATTTAAAAAATGTATTTTTTAATAAAGGATTATCTGACGACGTTTCGGCTTACATTGTAAGCCATCTTCAGAGAAATGTGAACTTATGGACAGGACGTCCTCTTCTCATCTTCGTGATAGCCCTGAAGAATTACAATGTAAGCCGAAACGTCGGCAGATAATCTTTTATTAGAAAATACATTTTTTAAATTTGTGTTTTTTGGATCTACCTTGACCGAAACCCAACTAAAATCATCTAAGGGCAATTAATAAAAATTCGTATTCATAATTGCACTAGTTATGCTTTATTTATAGCTGGAGATAAATAGTATTTTATTCCAAAAGCTACCAGCACTGGTAGCGTCTTTAATAAAATAAAAATAAAATCAACATTTAAATATTATACATAATAAGATATAAAATAAACACAAAATACATCGCATCAATTATGTAATTTCATCTTAATTTTCATCATTAAGCAAATGGTTTAAAAATTATAAATAAATATTAAAACATAACAAGCAATAATAATAAAAACTGACTGTGTGAAGTAAAATCTATATTTATTCGGGAAATTATCAATCTTTAACACCTTTTTCTCTTTTAGTAACTTTATATTCTCTTTTAAATTATTTTAAGTAATTAAAACCTTCAAATTTCCAAATATAATTATTACATAGAAGAGTACTGGAGTATTGAATCCCTATTAAATTTGATAATGTTTTCTTTTATTTGGTACTGTAACAAGCAGCATCAACGAGAAATTGAAACATTTAGATTTTCTAAGCAGATTATATTTTTATAAATATGTAAAAGAGAGGGAACCGTTAAAACTATATCTTCTAATTGTATATATATTTAACCTTACAGGTATACATTTGAAACATCTATTGTGCTTGTACATATTTTTTATAAAGCCTGAAGAGAATCTTAGAGTACTACTTAGAAATTACTTTTAATACATAACTTTTTTGTAAGTAAATCATTCCTAAAATACCTGGAAGGGCATGGAGAAAATATTTATGTGTCAACTGAGTTTAATCCTGCACAGAGGATTAAAGAATTTTTGTCTCTAGAATAAAATATTTACCTATAAACAAAATCTATTAAGTGATGCCGAGCGCTTGCAAAAAAATAAATTTTAAGTAGCTTCATTTTTTAATGTTGTCAATCAAATTTATTAACCCTTAAATTTCAAGAAGAACGGTTTAAATATTTAATAATGGTGAATGAGCTGAAAACACAGGTTCCCAAATCTTATTTTTAAAAAAATGTAATGAACAGTTTTTATTAAACTTACAAAGAAAAGTGATTGCAAAAAATATAAATAATTTACATAGTTTAAAATAATCCTTTTTGAATAAATCTAGAAATAAGGGCGGAGCATATATACATTCTTGAGGGAGTTTATCAAGGACAATAAATAAACAATGAACTAAGGAACACTACATTCCATAAGGCGAAACTTATTAATATTTATGATAAAATAAAAAACTAATCAACAGTTGACAGCGAACAAATATAAATGTATGATACCTGTTTCAGGAGACGCTATAAGTTACTCATAGCCTATATTAAATAAGACAAGAACTATGAAAGATGTTCATTGAATACGACAGAAAATCAAAACTTAAAAATAATCATTTTACAATTGCTGAAATATTTTTTAATTAATAAAAACCATTTCAGCAGTTTAAAATAAATAAATCACTGTTTCCCTACAATTTTTCCTTAATAGAGTAACAGTCTCACTTGCTTAAAATTTTGTTTTATGTATTAAAAATAAATTATATGCAAATTTATATGTTATGTTAAATTCTAGATACAATTAGGTATTCACAATTCTGATATACGATTATTATCATTAATCTTATTCCAACGACTTTTGTTGAAAATGAGTTTGATTTGCGCGGAATGTCTCCCCAAGCCAACCTATTAGACCAATAAGCACAATAAATAAAACATTTAACGAACTGAGGCATAAAATTAAAGATAACATCATTGAGACCTGTATTTTATTAGTCCTAGAAACACAAACAAAAAACTAAAATAATTTAATTTATTTTATTATTGTTTTATTGGATGACGTTTATTCCTTCCAAGAAAAAACCTATCACAATATACTATCATTACTATCACTATTATCACTACAAGAAGATCGTAAATATCTGTAATCATATTTCATTGAAAATAAAGAAATTATTTTTACCTCTTATTCATTAAAGGTTATGAACTTAAATTACTTAAATTCTGATGTTAACTTCATTTACAAAGTCGGATACCCACGCAAGTAGTAGTTGACCTGGTGATCTTCTATTGCGTGGTCGTTGGTTTACGAATGCCCGAAGGCATGAAGTCTGGTAGAGGAACATCTCGCTCCTTTGCGAAAGCCACAAGACCTCGTCCCGAACTGACTAGGAAAACAATTTGGACGGCGATGGGCGGGGGCAGAGAGCGCCGTCGCACCACTGCATTCATTCTGACCGCTGCCGAAGAAGGAAACCTCATTCATTGAGGGAATTGATAGGAATCCAGTGAGCCACACTCACCTTGATATAGCAAACAAAGTGTATATTTGCGTCAACGAGACTTGAATGAGGCATTCTTATTTTTTGGCCTACAAATTCCTTAATTTCGGAAGGCGAGCATGTCACATTTCTCGACAAATTGTTGTGAGTTGTGTAGGCGTCTCTAGATAATCAAGATGACTTATCGAGAGGCGTAAGAATGACCTTTAGGTTTTCCTTCACAGGACAGCACGGCGTCACCGAGCCGGGAGATTGCTCTGCCTGGGCGAATAGCTTGTAGCGGGGCCAGTGCCTTACGAAAACCTTGGACTCCAAGAGAGGCCATACAGCTACTTCGCGAATGTGTCATTTCGTTAGACAGAGAAGACTGCAGCTATGTATTTGAGCGCTGGCATAAGGAAACAGGGCGCAAGATAATAAACTGTAGGAAAGTAGACAGTGGCCAATGTCAATCTCTTCTATTGGTAGAAGAGGCTTTAGTCCAAGAGCACGTCACTAAGATCTCATCTCAAGATGCAGAATCCCTTGGCTGTATTGGCGACAATAGACTCTTGGATTGAAACTATCATTACTTTATTATATATTATAATGAAAAACACACCTAGTTGGCTTTCAGTTAAAGATCAACAATAGGTTAATGCCAGAATGGGATAAATACATAATAACAAGATTCCATCTCTAGGATCTAATGTTTTGGTTTACATTCATTGTGATCCACAATTAAAGTTAAAAGTTGATTTTTCCTTTTTTTTTTCTTTAAAGAACGTTAACAACCACTTAATGTCATGAGGGATACGTACCACCTTATTTTATTTACCCTTGGTATTGGACAAGGTAATTTATTTCAATAAAAGCATATGTATGGCGGAACTCGCAGTGCAGGTTTGAATTAAAATCGATCAATCAAGTTAATATGAATTAAAAGTTTTAGCTTATTGTGATATAACAGATTTGCTAAAAAAAAAA
>KZ807173.1:194448-204791 GCA_000696205.2 Oncopeltus fasciatus | reverse complement strand
TTTTTTTTTTTTTTTCCTTTTTTTTTTTTTTTTTTGGAACACTCATAATAACGCCAATATTAAAATTTTGTGCTATAAAAACCTTCTCCTCCCAATCTATCTACTTCAGCTGTAAAGCATAGATACTGTACTTGGTTTCATTATTTTAAAATCGCGGTCACTAGAGTGCATACAGACAAATATATAACATAATAATCTACTACTACTACTATAACATAATAATAAAATGGGGTAAAATTTTATCTTCCCTAGCGTAAGATAGGTGAAGATCAGCTAAAATCTAGCGTCATGATACCAATGTGAATAAATTTATTTGCAATTTACAATAACCAGCAAATTTAGACTATATGATGATAATTTAGATAATAAGTAAAACTATAATTCCAGCTGTGAGTCGGATGGGAATGTTAGAGAGATGATTCTGAGCCAATTTAAACTGCAAGTTGTGTAATGGGCGCGCCACTAACGATCTCGTCAATCAAACAAATCATTAGAAAGATAAATTAATGCTTCGAACATTTGGGGATGTAGGGTTTATGACGTCATAAACGTCATACTGCCAATAGTTAGTTTGATATATTAATATTTATAAGATATAGTACGAGGAATCGCCTTCAAAAATTCATTAATGAGAGAGGGCTGCAAATAAAAAAATAAAATAAACATGAACAGTTGAGTTCCATTCAATTTTAGAATCGTTCATTTGGGATGATAATGATATTGGTTTTAATTAAACAACGCAGGCTCTTTAGTAGTCCCTATGAATTAAAAAAAAAAATGTTTTTTTTTTCAAAAGTCGCATTCTCTGATTTACAGAAATATTACAAAGAATTGATCGAAGATATATACATTTTATTTTTTATTTTTTCATTTTGAACAGAAAAATAATGAAGTTTTAGCAAATGACCGTAGGCAAATCAAGCTATTCGTGTGTTACCGTGTCATGTCTTTGAAAATTTTGACAGATCTTAACTGATCCTACATGGGGAAGCTAATAATAGGACCATTCAAAACAACACACACACAACAAATGTTTGTTCTAGCTCTAATGTCTGGAATTAATAAAATAGTGAAATTAAATTTATTATTAAAGCTTATTTTTGCAGTACATTGGATGAGTTCTTTAATTGCTGTAATTGATCTGGGGCGGGGAGGAGTTTAGAGGGAGACCAAAATTTAAAATATTAATTGTTATCAATATTATATAATTATTCTTCACTATCAATATTATATATTATTCTTCATTAATGAAATTACATATTATTCACCATCCATACTATATATTATTCTTCACCTTTTCAACTTTTCGTAACTTAAACAAAATAATTATTTGTTTTCAAATGGAGAGTTTTCTGACCGTAGATATTATTATATGATTTTAGTTGGGGTTCGGTTAAGGTAGATCCAAAAAATACAAATTAAAAAAAAGTGTATTTTTTTTAAAAAGGATTATCTGCCAACGTTTCGGCTTACATTGTAAGCCATCCTCAGGCTGATAATCATATTATCAATATGATATTTTCCTCTCAGTCATGGAAATGTGGACGGACGTCCTCTCTCGTCTTCATGATAGACAGCCCTAAAGATGGCTTACAATGTAAGCCGAAACGTTGGTAGATAATCTTTTTAAACAAATACACTTTTTTTTTTTTTCTTTAAATTTGTTTTTTTTGGATCTACCTTGACCGAACCCCAACTAAAATCATCTAATAATAATATATATGTGGCTACTTCTGATGAATTAGCAATTTATGTAGTTGCGTACTATTATAGGAATAATCCGAAATTAAAAGAATAAACATTGATCCATTAATAGCTGACAAACAAATATGCATATTTTTTTTATTTTGCGGACTACTCTATAGTTTACCTGCTTTCATGGCAATTTCGACCTCACGAGTATTCCGACCTTAATCACATCAAAGAATGATTTCATTTTCAATTACTATATAACAAGACTAGAAGAATGACCAGCTCACCGTTAAACAAAATAACAGTATTTTTTTATTTTGGTAGACCTAACTACAAGCATCATTAGGAAGATTGCTATGGGGGACCAATCAAACGGAATGATTTGTTGAATACATGAACTTAATTTTTCAATCATTATTCCTATACTGACATGATCATGCCATGATATTTTTTTAATGTCTAGAAAAATTGTATAAGTTAATTAGATCTTACATATTAAATAGAAATATATGTGCAAGATCCATCAGCAGAGACTAAAAAAAATTCGAGATTTTCGCATTTGATTTAACACAAACGACACTATAGAATTGACATTCCAAATTTGATCAGTTAGAAATTCGATTATGCTATGTGATAATCGAATTTCTAACTGATCAAATTTAAATTTTACTTTTTTTTTCCGAGTTATCACGTATGTAAAATATGTTAAAACATATTATACGTTTCACACTTCTGCATAAGTATATATGCATATAAATTGACAGTAAAGACTCATAAACAGAATATTTAAAGAACTAAAGTCCTTCAAGAAAATTTTTGTGATTATTATGATATCCTTTAATATAAAAAGAAAAAATCAGTAACACAAGAAGGAGCAGGACAAACCAAGCAGATTACCAATAAGTAATATAAGCGATAAAATTATTTTTAAATGTCGAAAAGTACAAAGAGGGTGAAAATTAAAGATATATAAAGAGAGGGCGCACATAGCATAAAATATTAATATAATTTTGAACAAATATACATTTAACTTCTTTAATTGAAAAGTATTTCGTAAGTCAAATCAAGACANCAAGCTTAGCCTTTGTTTCAGTGATGGTTTTTTTCCGCAAAAAATAATGCTTGATGAGCACACGAAATTCACTTTTCTCCATTTTCTCCACAATTCACGAAGTTGTTTGTCTCTAAAGACTGTCAAACACAAACTAAAAGAGCCAGCGTGTTCAAACTTTTACTGGAGTCAGCTGATAGATGCTTGTTGACAGGAGCAGTGTTGCGAACCTAATTATAAGGCGGGTAATTCAAAAAGTCACGCACTTAATGACCCGCCCTCGTATTGAATAAATCCTATCTCGTTTGGAAATATATTTACCTGAATTGTTTTTCAGTTTTTTTTTGTTGTTGAAAAAATGAAAAAGTAATTTAGAAAATAATATCATGTCTTTCCCAGGTATTTCAAAACCATGTATAACATTTTTTTATATTAAATTACAATGCAGAAATTGGATTTTACCAAAAATGTAATACAACAGGTTGCAATACTAAATATCATATATGGTATATGTTCAAAAGGAGAGTTTGTTTACCGTAGATATTATTCTAAGATGATTTTAGTTTGGGTTCGGTCAAGGTAGATCCACAAAATCCTCTAAAAGTAGCCAATGAAGGAGGGACATTTTTGGCGTGCACCTAGTAGAGGGCATGACCTCCGCCGTCAGAGATGTCCTGGTGGGATCTACCCCTTCAAGGCCTCACTACCCCGACCAGAAGGCATCCTCCCCGGTCTCTGAGGAAGGGACGCCAGCCGGCGGTACAGCGCTCACAGTAGAAGTCATTAAGAAGCCGAAGGAGCGAGCGACATTAATGACTATTAGGGTCACTAGCCTCTTGGACAATGCACACCTTGTCTGCACACCTCGGGTGGCCTCTCTCTCTCTCCCGCGGCACTTCATTACTACCCGACATCCCCCCAGGGGATGTCCATACAGATCTGTAGGGCGGCAGTCTACAAAAGACCGTCACTCAGGAGCTGTGTAATCTGAACAGATTTCCCCTTGTGTCATTAAAGATGAATATAAGCAGGAGTAATTTAGAGTAAAAGGTATGACCACTAAAATTAGCTATAAACTAGCCGGTAAGAAAGAGTGGGGGAAATGGTCGCCCATCATAGTTATATTCGTAAATTTCTTCCTCAATAAGCGTTTTAAAAAATAATGTTATGGAACATAATCTTTGGAAAATTGCATAATTTTTTTAAACATTTTTTCGTAAATTAAAAAAAAACCAATATATGATGATTATAAATATCTGTCTCCCTCTAAACCCTTTTCAGATTTCAGCCAAAAATTATTAACACAATGCATAGATTTGAATATATGATAGCAATATATAAATACATTTAAGCGGACTATATTTTTAGCTTATCCGAGTCAGGATCAACGAATGCTGTTGAAATTTAAAAAATATCGGTTCATATTCAAACGTGAGAAGCTGTATTTATCTACAGGTAATCTGCTGATTATAAGCAATGACTTAGAGAAAATTATAGAAATTTGTTAAGCAATGCTTTTATGCAGCAGATTTACCTTAGGGAAATTCAGTTATTTATTTGTTTTAAATTTCAAGTGATTTTCACCGTTCATACATTGGAGAAGCTAAAAATATGGTCCGTTAAGAATGAATTCATACATACATATGTATGTGTGCGCTCCAGATTCTTAACGAGAACAAATTCAGTATTTTATGTTCTTATTTAAACTCCAATCCCTTAGATGAGTTTGTTAGTGGTTTAAATCGGTTATGGGGAAGTAGGGTTTGGAAGGAGACCCAAATATAAAAAAAACTTAGTGTATTAATTATTTTAAGTATTATAAAAAAATTGCAGGAATTAATCATTTGCTCTATTTTTATTGATAAAAACGAGAAAACCTCTTTAGATAAAGTCCTTCAAGAAAATTTTTGTGATTATTATGATATCCTTTAATATAAAAAGAAAAAATCAGTAACACAAGAAGGAGCAGGACAAACCAAGCAGATTACCAATAAGTAATATAAGCGATAAAATTATTTTTAAATGTCGAAAAGTACAAAGAGGGTGAAAATTAAAGATATATAAAGAGAGGGCGCACATAGCATAAAATATTAATATAATTTTGAACAAATATACATTTAACTTCTTTAATTGAAAAGTATTTCGTAAGTCAAATCAAGACATACATAAAACGTATGTAGTTTAATTTTATGAAGGAAATTTCTTACATAGGTGTGGCTATACTACATTGGTTAACACAATTAATTATAATTAGTTTATTTAGCCGAATGAAATCAGACAAAAATGGTAAGGTAAATCCAAGATTGGTCGACCAAAATATATAGGGACCAGCTGATTTTAATTGTTTTTATCAATTTACCAATACTTCTTCCGGGTTCAACCGTGTATTGGAGTTTTTAGGTGCCAAGCTTTCGCACATCGTGTTCTTCTTCAGGGCTGAATGGAGAATGAGCCCATTATGTTGATCCTTTTATATGCAATGCATGCAACTCTAACTTTTATTTAAAATTCACTGCGACACACCCCTGCGCTTGTACATACTCTGAATCAATGTTCCCTTTGGCGGTATTATAAACACTGCCTTGCCAAAGCGAAAGCTTGGCACCTAAAAACTCCAAGATTCGGTTGAACTCGGAAGAAGTATTGGTAAATATGTCTGAGGACCGCGGAAGCCTACGTGAACATATTGTTTTTATGAACAAGTTTTTCTATTATGTTTAAAATAATTAATCTAAACAGGCAATAAATTACATTAGAGTAATAATAATTAAATTTTTAAAATAATTAAATTGTCCAAACCACTACCTTAAATTGTATCGTAGACTTTTAAATCCCCCCCCTCAAGAATTGCTGTTTGGGTTGAATTTAAAATCATTTCCAGGGCTATAAATATTGTATTAGTTCAGTCACAACATTGATACCTATGAGTTTTCTCTTACTTTAGTAACAGAACTTACTTGGCAAGGCAGTGTTTATAATACCGCCAAAGGGAACATTGATTCAGAGTATGTACAAGCGCAGGGGTGTGTCGCTGTGAATTTTAAATGCATATACATGCATTGCATATAAAGGGATCAACATACGTCCAACAGGGTAGGTGCTGTATTCTCCAATGATGTACCACAACCACCCTCAGTCGTATATACATGAGGGGGATGGAGTTACTTACTGATGCTAACGCAAATGTCAAAAGCAGAATATCTTAATTACCATTGGAGATACCAAGTCTTGTATTGTAATCAAAGAGCACTGTAAATTCTATGTAGAAGAAAAGCGAGAAACACATCAATTTAAACATTCTTATAATAATTTTCTTATGAATCACTTATCATGCGCTAAAACTCTAAAAGAAGTTTTACCAAATAAAGCAATTCAGACTAGATACTTAGAGTAAGCAAAATAACATAAATAAATTAATATTATATGATTTTAGTTGGGGTTCGGTCAAGATAGATCCTATACATGAAAGCTTATAAAGAAATAAATTTATGAATGTAACTACGATGAGAGAGCGTTTCTCCTTGCTCTTTCTTCTAGATCAGCCAATCTACAATAAACTTAAATGGTCATACACATTTTTGCCCATTGATAACCCCGGCTTGTAAATTCAGCTTTATCATTTGCTCTTATTTATTAACGAAGAATGGGGAATTGCCTAGATTTTGCAGCACTCGCACGACGGAAATTTTCAACTTGATAAGGAGTCTACTAGTCAATTAAGTTAAGGATCTAAAATATTTTTACACAGTGCTAAGGCCATTAGCCCAGACACAATAACTTGCCACAAGATAGGAATATTTGAACTTGATTTGCTTAGGAATATTTTTAATAATGAAAATATTTTCATTTAAATTCTTTTTCGGAAGTTAGTAGTGGTTAATCAACCACTGGTTGCTAAGGTGACATAAATATCCTTAATGAGAGTTGGAAATAAAATAATAATAAATTTTTTAGAAGCATTAATTTAAAATTTATTATAAAATAACTCCATTTAGGTTAAATAAATGTAGACATTTTTTATTAATTTATGGAAAATATCATGTTTACCCGTCAAGATTATATACTAAAATCAGAATATACATCTCACCTTGGCCTCCATTCGATAATAACTTTTACTTTTTTGGCTTCCTATAATAAGTGGTGAATTCCTCGTAATGGATAAAGGTTTATCCAGACAATACGTAAATAGAATTAGTAATATTTATGTATGGAATATATTTTATTTAATTATCTTTAATTTTCAGAGATATTAACTTTCGCTCGGCTAATTTATTTGAGGTCTCCTACGAATGGGACGGCCGATGAAATATTCATGAGTAGTAACTCACGTAACGATGTTGCTCAAATATCCCTCTCCTAGCCCTTGAAACCAATCCTGTGATTTTTCTGAGCTGTCAAATGTTATACGCTTGTTTTTGGCCAATTCAAAAGGATCTGCTAATGAACTAAAAGTCGAAAATCTGTATTCTACGCTCCTGAAACCAAATGTGGCGCATCTCAGATTTGTGTGTTTGTGTGTGTATATGTGTAACAGTTCTACCGATCACGATTTCTGATTTATTTAATAAAACATGTCAAAGCAGCATTTAAATGCGAAACGAAACGTTCTAACTCACGAGAAATTATAATGTTTTTTTTTTTTTACGGGTGAAATATTTACCAAGGAAATGAAATTCAATTTAATATTTTTTTTAATGGAAAAAGGAAGATTTTAGGAGTTAGAAAATGAAATTGAACCACATTAGTAAAACAATACTACGATCCACAATATTTTACTTTTCGCAACGAAAATTCCATACCACATTTAAATTAAAAAAAAACAATAACAGAGTAATTAATTAACAATTTTGACAAATAAATTAAATTCAGAATATAAAACAAAATATATTCATAATTTCAAAAACTTACAATAAATTTAACAACTATTACTACAAAAAATTAAATATATTGTATGATAATATATTTCTTGCGTGGGGAGAATGGCGTAGGAGTTCAGATATTTTATTATTGATATCTATCTTCTTGCCATGAAGTGTGAAAAGCCGAATCTTAAAAAGGAGGGCTACAATTTTTTTTTTTTTTTTACTCGAGTATATAATTTATAAGATTGGAAATAATAAACGAATATTTATTAAGTGGTCGCTAAATTTTTATAAGAAATCGCCTCATTTTGAATATTATATTTTTGAGCATATAATTATTATGGACTGCACATATTTAGTGTAAGGCATTCATAAATCAAAACACTACTGACGACGTATACGGGAATGAATGCAAGATAAGCAGATGGAATGCACGTGTAAGAAATGGGAAGACGTGGGGCGTGTTCAGTGTACACATTCACTAATCAGGGGCAGTCTTATTCATATTCAGCGGGACCGTTATTACGTCAATGGAACAATGAGAAGGCCGGCCTGAATGGAAGGAGGGGCAAGCGGCTTTAACAGACCCCATAGCTGACTGCCCAAAGAGGTAGATCTCATCTCGTGAGGAGCGATGCCTTCCTGAACGGATGTTTGGAACTCACTTCTCAGATCTTATCTTCAGTGGAGACATGGTTAGTGATAGCTTGGCCATCGGAAAGTGCGCGGGAGAAATTAATCGGGGTTTTTGTCCAGGATGAGAAAAATATAATACTACAAAATACAGAACTATACTGAGAGAACACGGTGATGGGGCGTGGGAGGGGGTAAGTCGGCAAACTTCAAAGGGCGGTGGCAGTGACCGGGTTAAATCCTCTGACTTCTCTTTGAGGGGATTAACCCGGTCAATGTTACCGCCCTTTGAAGTTTGCCGACTAACTCACTGTCACCGGGTTCACTCAGTTTCGTTCTGCTGTCTGCGATTGATGAGAAACCTACCTCAGAGATCTCATACCTCCTATTCTCCGTCTTCATTGGTTTCTGCAAACCATCCTCCGTTGGCGAGCGCTTTCGGACATTGTCCATCTTCTTGGCCGAATACATGTGTTCACTGTCACTGTCTGCATTCAACTTAGGCAGTTGAATGCAGACAGTGACAGTGAACACATGTATTCAGCCACGAGGATGGGCAATGTCCGAAAGCGCTCGCCAACAGAAGATGGTTCGCAGAAACCAATGAAGACTGATAATAGAAGGTATGATAGTTCTATATTCATTGGTAGTTATAATAACCTTTTAGGTAAATTTAGAGTTTATTATTTACATAATTTTCTGTCTTATAGCATATCATTTCTCTGTCTGTTAATCTAAAAATTTTAGAAGTGATGATATAAATTTAAGTCAAAACGTCGGCAATAATAAAATAAAATAAAATAATAAGCCAATAAGTTTGGAGTTTTATTATTTTTCTCATACTTACGGTATTAATGTGCGAGACAAGCACTTGTGGAATGAAAACTCACTATCACATAAATAATCAGCCAAAATATAGTACACATTCGCAGGGGTACGAGGTACTAAAGAGATTCTTTTGTTTAATTTAATATAAAATAAATGATTCTAGTCAACCTGAAAATCATAACCTATCTCAAAATTTGATGTTTTAAAATAAGTATAATCCAAAAATTGATTAACAGTTTTGTCTACCGTCCTCACGGTTATCAGGAAATTTTGGGATTTCATTTCTATCCGTACCCAAAATGAGCCTTACTTGATACGTCTGATACACAAAGAATAACAAATATATAGATATTACAGCTAAACATCACTTAAGGAATTTTAAACTGATTATTCAACCAAATGATTAAAATTATCGACTTTGTGCTTGAGTCATTTTCTCTAACACAATAATTCCCTAATTCAGATAATCTAGTGAGTAAATATATAATTAAATATTCCATAACTATTGGATAAAGAATACAACCGGTTTATAAAGGTGAATGTTAAATAACGAACTATTGTACGCAAGAGTAAATGACGAAATTTTTCAAGGCGGAGAGAACAATGAGCGTAAAAGTAATGACCTCTAAATTCTTTGCTCTACAGCGGATTCGGAAAGGGGACAGTTGAAAAGTGCTCAGCCATCGTAGTTACATTCGTAAATTTCTTCCTCAACAAGCGTTATTCGTAAAAATGACAGAACGTAATCCTTAGAAAATTATTATTAGATGATTTTAGTTGGAGTTCGGTCAAGGTAGATCCAAAAAAATACAAATAAAAAAAAGGGTATTTTTTTAAAGATTATCTGCCAACGTTTCGGCTTACACTGTAAGCCATCTTCAGAGCTATCATGAAGACGAGAGAGGACGTCAATACATGATACTTAGAGACACTAAGTTCACATTTCCATGACTGAGTAATCATTTTTAAAATTTGTATTTCTTTGGATCTACCTTGACCGAACCCCAACTAAAATCATCTAATAATAATATCTACGGTTAAAAAACTCTCCATTTCAACTTAGAAAATTATATTTTACACTTTATATGCTTTATAAAATTAATTAGTTACTGAAAGAGCAATAAAGATATTCCAATTGTAAATTTTGGTCTCTATAAATAACATTTTCTCTTCGGATTTTAACCATGAATAAATTATTCCAAGGGTTTTTAATGAAAAGCTTAGACATCCAATTTGGTTATTATATTATAGTATAATACTTACTGATGCTAACGCAA
>KZ807173.1:168336-193986 GCA_000696205.2 Oncopeltus fasciatus | reverse complement strand
AAAAACTATGTCAGATAAAATAAAAACGATTTGGAGAAATAATGCTGAAAAATAGATATAATAGCATAAACAAAAAAGGAATTAATACTAAATTTAAAAAAAATTTAAAAAAACTTGGAAATATTTGTAATGACAGGGATAAGGTAGTATAAAGGTAATGGATGATGGATACATATTACCCAGGGAATAGGTAAGGGAATGAAGAAGAGTCTAGAGGCAGTGGGGAGAGGAAGAGAACGAGAGCTAAATATTTCCAGAAGCCCGCTTCTGTGCTTTCTCAGAGAGAGAGAGAGAGATAACCTGGGAGTTCTCTAGATCAGCTTTCAAGAGCCAGTCTGGAGTGATTGGCATATTGCGGGGTATAGGACACGATACAAGGCTCCTCGCAACTCCCAGCTCCCCAAGTCCGTCTCGCTGCACTCCACCACTCACACATGGTGGAGCTATCCAGCAAACATTAGATATGTGTATGCCAATGGAGGTAGGCATCTGAATAAATATATTCCTCGAAGGAAGGGAATGAACGAAGCAGTGTTGACTTGTTCCGTTAAGGTGGAAGAAAATAAGAATAAGTGTATAACATAATTCCTCTTTTGTCTCACAAATCAATTCGTGTGCATTATGTGTACTTCGTAAGACGAGTAAGGTATCAGCTCTGATGACGGGACCATTAGTTCCGAAAGCTACTCAGGAAACAAAAACAAAATTATGTGTTGTGAAGTTGTCTTTTCTCCCTCATTGTCCAATTCAATATTACTAATCCGTAAAGGCATTTAGGAGAGGTAAGGTAAGGTTAGACCAGTTCTACACCAAATGAGAGGGCGCTCGACCCTTTTAGTGACATAATTAAACAACTTTCTCAAAATGCCTTTCTTGTAAAAGTAGTAAAAGCTTAAATGTTAGAAAAGTACATTTTACACCTATAATGATTTTTGTAAATTTTATAAGATAAAATATATAAACGATTTTATAAACCAATACTAACCCCACACACCTTTGACTTATGCTATTAACGAAAATAGAAAGCAGCTTGAGTGAAAAAAAACTAAATACTAAAATTTGGTTCCTATATTTCAAATATAAGAGGGCCAGACCAACACTCGAAAGTTACATTCTTAAATATCTTCCTCGATAAAGTTTTTTTTTAATAGGTAAACATTTTATAAAATTTCACTTTGTATCCTCTTTTTCTATACTTTTTTTTCGTAACGATAATATTATTAAGATTTAAAATTTTGATCTCGCTTTAAACCTCCGCTTCCTCTCGACCAATTTTAGTAACTCATCGAAACTTATATATATAAAAGGTATATATAGAAAGCGAAACACTCGCGGCTACAATATGTAGCAATCAAGAACAGGTCGGATAGAGAGTGCAGTGCATACACAAAAAGAGAAAATATCAAAAGGAGCAAAATTTTCGGGGATCTCTCGCCCTTCGTCAGTGAGAAGTGAAGAGTTACTAGTATCTCTCTATCGCTCTATCTCTCTATCTATCTCGTATCTCTTCACTTCTCACTGACGAAGGGCGAGAGATCCCAGAAAATTTTGCNTATAAAATTATTTAAGTTTTATCATTATGTGATAATGCAGATTTGTGAGGGTTGTTCACTAAGAGGTATAAATGACACATAAAAATAAATTTCTTAACAGGTACTGAAACAAAATTAGTTTCTCCGCACAACATAATTTTTTTATTAATTACAGCTTAGCTATTTTTGGACACACGATCCCATCATCAGAGCTAAGCGCACTGAGAAGAACCAATATTTTTCCACCTGAAAGGTAGTAGAAAATATTTGTTATAGTCTAGCATCTCTAAAGAAACAATACGAATAAGCATTAAATTCTTCAAAAGTGCTAAATTGTTTATCGGTCAATAGTGAATTAAATACCTATGAATATTGCTTGATGTGGACTACGGCCCTCTTATCCCCCTCATGGAAATGATGCAGAAGGCTTGGAGTGAGAGAGGTAAACGTCCCTTGGAGTCAAGTGTGTTACGCTCAAGTGGCATTCGACCACCTAGGATTCTTTACTTTCGAACTTGAGGAGCAAAGAAAGCAAAGAACCAAATATTCACCTTACGAAATTCGTCTCACATACACGCGTCACGGACTCTAAGAGGAAGAAGCCCAATCGACTAACTTCCTTCAATTACAAATTCAAATATTGATATATTATTGCGGGCTTTTTGTTCAATAATACATTACTCTTATCTAGCCTAATAAAATAAAAATAAACAACAGTAATTACAACTAAAATAATCGATTACCATTTAAATAATGGGTAATACTATTATATCACCTTCCATCGTACGAGGGGAGGTCTAAAAGTTCTCGCCCACCTATGAAGGAGAAGAATAAGATAAAGGACTTATACCTTATCATGTTTATCTAATCAGTAGTTATATTCACACAAATATTCATAATCTTGCTATTTCTTGTCCAGTACTTGCCAATGCATTGCCACTTTTACACCTCTCATAAAGTGATTGCCTCAATTGACACGTTAGGCTTTGATTTAATCAACCATCCTCCTTACAACTCCTAGTGTCTACTTTCTTTTCCCGAAACTCTAAAACCTCAGGGGAAGGCGATTTAAGAAAATTACTATTTGGGGGTACAGATAAATTGATAAATAGATGTATTTGTATTAAGAGACATTATATTGAAAAATAAAAGGATTTCGTTTGTTCAAAAGGAGAGTTTTATTGACCGTAGATATTATTATTAGATGATTTTAGTTGGGGTTCGGTCAAGGTAGATAAAAAAAAAATACAAATTTTAAAAAAAGTGTATATTTTTAAAAAGATTATCTGCCAACGTTTCGGTCATTCATCTCTCAGTCATGTGAACTTAGGGACAGGACGTCCTCACTCGTCTTTATGATAGGCAGCCTTGAAGATGGCTTACAATGAAAGCCAAAACGTTGGCAGGTAATCTTTTAAAAAAATACACTTTTTTTTTTAATTTGTATTTTTTTTTAGATCTACCTTGACCGAACCCCAATCATCTAATAATAAAAGGATTTCATTCCTTTTTGGGCCAGGCTGAGAATTTTTTTTATCTCTTTTCGTAAAAGGATTTAAAATATATTACAAATAAAGCCAACCTTAAAAAGAGCGACGCTCTCGCAAGCTAATGTAGCTGTCCCTAGAATCACTGTTCAGTTTACGGTGGAACTTTGTAAACACCAGCCATTCCCGAAATAAATTTCAACGATAGTGAGGATCCGGCACGAGAGAAAACAAAATAAGAACGGAATATATTTTTGACTCATCAGTCATGTCACTAACAGACTGGTTTACTTGGCGGGGATGTATTAACACTCGTGATTTTTTTATTTCAAGTCAAAGCTCTTGAATTGAAATTAAAAAAAAAAAAAAAAAGTTCTTAACGAAGGAGGTGCAAAAACTAAGCGAATTCTTCAGCATTGTAGTGAATAAATATTCGTAAATGAATTTTCCACACCATCCTTAAATCCATCATATTATTAGTACGATTTTGCCCATAAACCAACCCAGTCGTTTAATCTGAATTTAAAAGTGATAAATTACATTAAGAAAAATTATTTACTGCTTAATTTTACTGTATAACTCCAAAAATATGTCTTTAAATATTACATCTGCAGTAGTCAACAAACTTTTTTACTCCGATTTTGCTCAATAACACAATTAGCCATCCGTTATGCATTTAAATAAGCAGTGTCATTTTCATACTTATTAGAACCCATACGTTTTTGTTTTTTCATATGCAGGACTAGAAAAAATGGCGAAAACATTTTGAAAAAATAAGTGATAAGAGGAACTTTAACACCTACATTCTTTCAGTATTCACTAAAATATATATAAAAATATTTTTTTTACACAAATGAAGGAAATTTAGCCACTGAGGATTAGATACTAAATGAGTCAGTTTTCCCTTGGAGTGGCGAGAGAGGCCTGGGTATTTTTACTAGGGCTTCTAACTGAAGATTCCAGCTGGCCTCCTTTCAGCTTACAATTCCAATGAGAATTAGAAGAAAGGACGGGAAAAATCTGTTGATCCTCACTGACCGCTAGAAAATGTTTCGGTAATAATGTACAATTACTTTTAATTATCAATAGAAGGTTTCAAAATTTACAATACTTCTGGCGTCTTTAAAGTCTGAAATGACGATGCCCTAGCATTAAATTAAAAATGAGAAGGTCACACAGACGCATATAAATGGAGTAGCTGTGTTCTAAAAAGGTTGAGCAAAAAACCTTATTTTTTTTTTCATATTAAATGTTAAAAAATGGAATAAAATGTGCTTACAAAGCAGATAAATTAAATTTTAAATAAATACTCAGGACAAAGAGTAATTATAATCCTTTCTTGTGATAAACAGTTGGGAACATTTCGTATTTGCTAAGAAGTACAAGAGCATTTATAACAACTTAAATATTCAAGAACCATATACTTAAAAATAAAATTTAAAAAAAAAAAAGAAAAAAAGGCACCCCGCACCAAGGCGCATTATAAACTTTTATAGCCAATGTGATTAAGGAGGGTTGGAATTTATGGATGCCTTGACCCGAAGGATTAGGTTGGCCTCGAAATCAATTTCACCGCATACTTAAAAAACTCGCATAAATCAATAAAGACTTGTAAGTGAGTATATATATATATATATACGTATGTGTGTGGGTGGGTGTGGGTGTGTAAAGGTGTGTGTAAACAGACTAAAATCATATTTAAAATCATATTATAGTAAGTATAATGTGTCTAAGACAAGAACTAAATTTTCATATGTATTAGGCGATAGTATTATATATAGATTTTTTTTTTGACACATAACAGTTTTCCGAAAAATTGGAATTCGGCTTAAATGAGAGGAAATGATTACACTAATTGTTATACAAAGTAACAATTAATAGATGTTTATCATTTATCATGATAAAGGAAGATTAGTACTATAGGAATACATTTTTAAAAACCAGTCAAGAAGGAGACGATAAAACTAAGCAGATTACCCATCTTGGGCGTAGGAGTAAATAACCAATTTGTACAAAAAAGCCTAAGAGTATGAAAGACAAGATCACTACCAGGGAGACTAAAGAATGGTAGAGAAAGAAGAAAGTGTTCAACATTCGTAGTTACATTCCTAAATATCGACATTCGTAATAGGCGTTTATCGCGAAGAAGATATATAATATAAATATTATACAATTCAATTTTGCACCCATCAAATTCCATCAATTTTCCATAGCGAAAATAATAACGAAGATATTATGTTTGCAACTTTTGACCTTCCTCAATACTCCCAATCCATCCAGTATCCAAAATGAATTAATTCTATTATTCGACACAGAAATCTTAAATAACTAATTTCGGTTCTATATTTGAAAAATAAGATAGCCTGCTGGACTTTAATTTCACAAATATTTTCCTTAACCTTCTTTATGGAATAATATTATAGAGCATATAGTATATAGAATATGTTATAAAAATACATTTTAAACCAATTTACATTGCTTATTTTGTTCTTCAGGCTAATCATAACGAGCAATAATTATGATACGCTAATAATTATGAATTTTAACTTTTATCTCCCTCTAACCCCCACCCCCCTTCCTTACGACCTATTCATTTACAAACTTGTCCAGCCATCTGGAAAAGTAAGCCTAAATACATAGTTTCTACAGTTTTTTAATTGTGAATGTGTGCAAACAAATAATAAATACAAAAATATAATTTTCAACTGAACGATTTTTTATCTTCTCCCAAGAGATATCGGTGAAGATCTGTAAAAATTTCACAAAAGTCAAGTAATTGGCCAAACTTGAATATTTGATTTCATAATCGGAAATTTGCTTAAACCGGATAGCCTGGCTTTAACACTAATCAAGTTTTGATTAAAAAGATATAGATTTTTAGTAATATAAATTTTAAATTAATTAGAAACTATAAATCTTAAATGAACTACAGTCTACAATAGAGCGATTCATTTGAATTTTAATTCAATTTATTCATTCGTAAGAAAAGTAAAAATAAAGAAAAATAATCTTAATTATAGAAATATAATATATAACTATAACAAACAAATCTCCAAAAAACATTATTTTTATTTTTTTACAATTTACCTCAAAACATGAATTATAAAAAAAATAAGAGGGATACTTATGAATATAGTTCTATTATATTTATTATTATTCATATCATATCATAAATTATATTTATGAACACACATAAATTCTTCTTCTTCTTCCTCATAAATTCTTCTTCTTCTTCTTCTTCATAAATTCTTCTTCTTCTTCATAAATTCTTCCACATAAATTCTTCTTCTTCTTCTTCATAAATTCTTCATATATTCTTCTTCATAAATTATCATAAATTCTTCTTCTTCTTCATAAATTCTTCTTCTTCTCCATAGTCTTTATAAATTCTTCTTCATAAATTCTTCATAAAATCATAAATTCTTCTTCTTCTTCATAAATAAATTCTTCTTCTTCTTCTTCTTCATCATAAATTTATGAATGTGGATATATATTTCGACTGACCAACAGCAAATAATAAAAAATCTATACTTTTTCTAAAAGCATATTTTTGAAAAGTTTTTACTTTGGGTTTTCTATAGAAATGTCTCATATAGATATTTCTTCCCCTGAAGTACCCCTCCCTATGCTCCGTTTCGGCCGAAAACTGTACAGCTCTTCTCTCAAAATGTGATTTTTTAAACTAATCGAGATATATTATATGATCCAATAATAAAAAAGCATATAATTTCGTCGTGATCCATTAAATTTCGCGACCTGTAATGAGCCCAAAAATAGTAAAGTACGCACCAAACAAACACGGACATCATGGCGAATGAAGCAAAAATGTATTTTGGTAGACTTATGGATTGCTATACTCTTACTCAACTTATGATAATGGAAAAATAGAGAAAGTGAACAAGATAACCTACAAGTTTTTCTTTTTTTTTGTTGTTGTTTTTTTTTTAAATTACTTTCTACTCTGAAACATAAGATGAGCGTAAGTTTCATTTCAATTCCTGCCATGTGGGTTAGATGTAAATCCGACTGGTTGTTCAGACTCAATGTCTGAAGACAATGGCCTTTTGCAATGGCACACACAGATGAGGGGAAACGAATGAGAGGTCCTGACGGCCGTGTCGATGGCGGGCCTTCACCCGAATAGAGCTAGGCCGGAGAGCTTGCCAGTCAATCGGACGGAATGGTGGTACTGCGTGCCATTAGTACTCTGCAAGTCCGTTGAGCAAGAGGTCTTGGCACTTTCCTCACATGTGCCCTACTACGAATCCTAACTAACAGCCGAATAGAAAAAAGCAGTAACTTTTAAGTCACTTTATATGATTCTTTTTTCATATCAGGTAAATTATAGAAAACTACTATCTCTTCAAATCAATTAATCATTTCCTAAATAAGATTTTTTAACATCGATAATAATTAAAAAAATCGATGCATAATTCATTCACAATACTTTACCAACATACATTCTTTAAAAAAAAAAATCCTAACCTTTATAATCAAGGGATGAAAGAAAAAAAAAATTATCAACTCAAACCTCTATTTTTACCAATTTTTAGTGCAGGGGAACAGAATAGAAATCTAACCGTCCCAGCCAGGAAAGTTAGATTTTTTAATCTGTTCCCTTGCACTAAAAATTATTAAAATTTACGTGGGATTAAATACCACAAATAAAATAATAATTATAAAATTAAAACCACTATTTTTAAGTTTCTTGTATCCAAAATATGGGGAAGCTGCAATACATAGCATTAATTACATAATAACTTTGGCGTGAATTTTTCAATGTATTTTAAAGACCTCATACATTCCTTCAGCGATCTAATGACACAAAAGTAGCAAAACCAAGGAAGAGTAAATTTTACTTTGTAGTTCTCTTAATATAATAGGGCAAAAGAGCTTACATGTAATAAACAAGAAATTACAAGAAGCACTTAATTTTACTCTTAACCACTAGCTATTTGTTCATACACTCAAATAGCTGGTGATTGGTTATTTTCATAGGGAATTTAGTTTTCGATTTGATCGGCCGCAATGTCAGAATTTTTTTTATATTTTATGTGCACATACTTCAAACCTAACCTAAACTGTAACGCTTCATAGACTTCCCTAAAATAATAGAATAAATATTCTAGAATTACATGATAGTTTTACTCAACTGTGAAGGTAAAAGTTGGATGAATGGAAGGAAGGAATCAAGGAAGCGCTCAACTAACTCATTTACATTCGTGAATTTTCCTTAAACAGGAGTTTTTCGAAAAAAATAATATAAAAGATAAGCTTACGAAACCTATATTTTATACTTATAACAAAAATAGTGACTTAGATATGACCACTATAAATTTTGGTATACCTCTAGTTTCCCCTTTCCCTCATCCGATTTAAACTAAAAATAAATTATTTAAAAGGTTAAAAATGAAAAAAACTAAATACTAAAATTTGGTTCCTATATTTCAAATATAAGAGGGCCAGACCAACACTCGAAAGTTACATTCTTAAATATCTTCCTCGATAAAGTTTTTTTTTAATAGGTAAACATTTTATAAAATTTCACTTTGTATCCTCTTTTTCTATACTTTTTTTTCGTAACGATAATATTATTAAGATTTAAAATTTTGATCTCGCTTTAAACCTCCGCTTCCTCTCGACCAATTTTAGTAACTCATCGAAACTTATATATATAAAAGGTATATATAGAAAGCGAAACACTCGCGGCTACAATATGTAGCAATCAAGAACAGGTCGGATAGAGAGTGCAGTGCATACACAAAAAGAGAAAATATCAAAAGGAGCAAAATTTTCGGGGATCTCTCGCCCTTCGTCAGTGAGAAGTGAAGAGTTACTAGTATCTCTCTATCGCTCTATCTCTCTATCTATCTCGTATCTCTTCACTTCTCACTGACGAAGGGCGAGAGATCCCAGAAAATTTTGCTCCTAGTAATATTTTCTCTTTTTGTGTGTACACTGCACTCTCTATCCGACCAGTTCTAGATTGCTATATACACACACACACACGCACACATAAATATATATTTGACTGTACGTGCTCGAACAAATTGCGACAGAAAATAGGACTTACCCAAAATAGAATTTGAGGGACAGAATGGGCAAGAGTTTTGAAACAGCTTGTTATTCCTTAAATGAAAAGTGACGCTAGCCTGCTCATCAATCATGATTTACTCAAGGAATTCGGCAGAAAAAGCCAAACCTGAATTGGCATCCAAATATGGCTTTACAAAAATATAGCTGTTCCCTCATACAACCACCGCGATAACTCTGAATGAACATCCTTCTTTCGGCTGAACCCCGCACCCCTATAAACATACCTGCCAAGGCTGTCTAATCTGATGGGGGAAAAAGTCACCGGTAGGCGTCTTTTCCGCTCTTCAATAGTCTTTCCCCCGAATTAGGAGTAGAAAATGGAAATTTACTTGGTCTTTTGTAAAAAGAAGAAAAAGTATATGTTGTGAGAGGAAGAGGGTAGGATAAAAAAAAACCTGGAGATCAACATCGGAATCACCTCTCATAATCAACAGAGACAAACAACTGCTTCCTTATAACATTTACGAGCTAGTCTTTTAAAATGTTTTTTTTTTTTTTTTTTTTTAAACGAACGTAATATTCAGTTAAGAGTAGAGATAAAAACTTAAAAAAAAAGTTTTGCATGTCAATAAAAGAAATACTTTAGGAGTTACAAAAAAGCAAAACTGAAGAATTAAGGATGTGAGTTTAACTGCCTTTTTACGGCCTGGAAGCTAATTCAGTTGTTTTTCTCAATGAAATTTAGTAATTTCATTAAATTTTAAATTATGAAAGAAAATTTTTCGTAAAAATATTTCTTTATTGAACGATACCGTATAAATCGGAGTGGGGAATTACCTGAAATGCCAAGTGAGATACAAGATATATTCTTTAAGCGTAAGGGATTACACGACATGGAAACTACAGTTGCAAATATTCGTCGCTACGATATATAGGAATTAACGTGAAGGACCTTTACAATTTCAATTTTTTTTTTTTTTTTTTCTGTTTTCTATTTATTATTATGTTTTCGGATATACAATGTGAATTGCAGGTAAGTATTTTTCTTTTTCTTTTTTCTCGCATACGAATATGCGTTTAGACTAAAGAACGTCGTTACGTCATAGCTCGAACATCTAAAAATACTTACTTTAATACGTGATCCTTAAAGAATGTCAATGATGTCACCGATTAATAAGATATTTTTATCAGGAAAATTTATTTACATTAAAATAAAGTAAGCTGATTTATTTTTATAAAACGTTCCTTACTAATAAATTAACTAAAATAAGCCAAATTTTTTTTGCAAGTGGCTTTCAGCTTTATGCATTGCTTAAAATTATAGTTTTAAAGCTATAATAACATAAAATCTAGGAGGCAAAATATTTAAGCAATTGAGCTGTATATTCTATATATATTATACATGTAATTTATGATTTATTTAGTATTATGTATTTAATAGTTATTTATTAGCCTAAAGTTTAATAGTACTTACAATGAGATCTACAGTAAAATAGGGTCATTAAAGAAGACAGGTATACCACATTTTTTGCCCTTAACGACAAAAGTTCTGGAAGAATAAAAATGCCTTGCACTTAAATTTTTTTTCTGTTGCTTTTTCTATTTATTTTATTTATACATTTAAATCGTAATATTATATTTAAATTGAAAATTTCAATCTTTTCAGAAACAAAGATACCTCATAATGAGTATTTTTTATATATTTATTATTTCCTTCGGTGCAATCTTTAGTCTAGGATAGAGGCTATCTACAGGGTGCCACCCCGTTCTAGATAGTCATGGCTCAGGGCTGGTATTTATTTCTCTATCAAAGTCTGTCCATGGAAGGGAAGTGCACAACTGAGTTAGTACCCAGCGAATCCTTATAGATCCTATGCAAAGTCCATGTTATATTTTTAAAACAACATGAAAAGAAAGAGAAAAAAAACCTTTTCGCCCGCTTTGGCTTTTAATATCTCTAAAGCCTCTTTTACTAAAATATATTATACATATCCTATAATATTTGAAAATAAATTTCTGTTAATTTTGTGAGGATTGCTTTATCTAGTAGTGATTGTAGCTAATTAAAACCAAATTATCTATAAAACTATCAAAATATTAATAAAAATTATCCTCGGGGCTTATTCAGGCATAGCTAAGCAAGTTAATTCTAAGATGATTTTAGTTGGGGTTCGGTCAAGGTAGACCCAAAAAAAACACAAATTTAAAAAAATGTATTTTTTAATAAAGGATTATCTGCCAACGTTTCGGCTTACATTGCAAGTCATCTTCGGGGCTATCATGAAGGTGAGAGAGGACGTCCTGTCCCTAAGTTCACATTTCCATGCAAGTTAAGAACATTGAAGCCACAGAACTATTCAGAAGTTGTCTGTGAATGGTTGCTGTGCAGTTAGGATTCGTTATCAGGAGAGATAGGAAGAAGCAGGACATCATTGATTACATATTCTTAGAAAAAAACAAAACAAATAATAAATCAAATTAAAATATATCTGCTCAGAATGAGGCCAATAAGAAGAGAGCTATTCAATAAATTTTATGGAATTCCATTTTCAATAAGGATAGAAAAAATGTTAGCGATAGCGAAATGTCACATAAACATATTCGCAATTTAGTAGTTGGCATTTTTAAGTGTCATTGATGAACTACATGACCAGCGTCTGTATCTGAAGATCGTAGTCACAGGCGTAAAAATGATTTACTATAGTTTTAAAAGGAGATTTGTATGGAGAATTGTAAGAGTGCTATCAAGATTCAGTAAAAAGTTAAATATTCAAATGGAGATTTTTTTTTTCAGTCATGAAAATGTCATCTGAGAGACTCTCGCCTACATGATAGCCCTAAAGATGGCTTAGAATGTAAGCCGAAACATTGGCAGATAATTTAAAAAATAAACTTCCACCTTGACCGAACCCCAACAAAAAAAAATCTAATAGTAAAAAGTTAATTGCGACAGGATGAAGACGGCCTAATAAGCGAGTTAAGGCGCCATTGGGATCTCGTTCATACCATATTTAATAATAAATGACAAATAATGGTTCTAAGGGGAACCTCAAGAAGTTAGGGTCATAGGCTAATCACCCTGTCGCCAACCTAGTTCCGACTCTATTGAAAATAGCAATAATTTGACAATCTGTGGAGTCAATTGATTCAGTTTTCATAATTTTTCCGGTTTTTAAAATGAGAAGAGACCCATGTTCTTGGTCATCATAAATAACTTTCACGGTGCTAAGATAGACCGCAAATAGAAAATAATCACATTGAAGGACATCCAAATTTTAACTAATTTTTTATTTATATTTTTTTTATAAAGATCTGGTTTAGAGATTGCTAGATAATACGTCTACTTTTCAAAATTTTAAAAAAATTAAAAGCTGTGGCTATTAAAAAAATCATGGCAATACAATTTTACTTTCTTATGCACAAAAAATATTAAGATAAATATTAATTTTCGGTCAGGGTGTAAAATAACTACGCAAAAACTAATTGGGAATTATTTTATTTATTGTTGCCAAAGTTTCGGCTAATCATGTGAGCCATCATCAAGGTAAAAATTAAAGACAGCTTGCCCAGTGTGAGATTTAAAACCGCAGCAGGAGGATTGCGAGACCCTAATGTCTAGTTCAGGGTTTTCCTCAAGTAGCTCTTGGGATAGATCCCAGGAGCCTCTATTGCTGTAAATAATCTAAAGGGTTATTTTCACTACCAATGAATATAGAGCTATCATACCTTCCGGAATCCGTCTTCATTGGTTTCTGCTGGTTTCTGAAGATGGTTTGCAGAAACCAATGAAAACGGATAATAGAAGGTATGATAGCTCTATTGCTGTATTTATTATCCACAATATATTTCAATATTCTTCCTTATTTTTTTATATTTTACAATATGTAAACAGTATCATTTAATTTTACTGTATTCTTTCTTTATTGTTATCTTTATAATTTTATTATAATATTTTATAGCGTTTTGGTTTTTATTTTTTGAAAAAATATTCATTTGGTGTTATGATGACTTATATCTTAAACCGAAACATTGGTAACCATTTTTAACAATTTTAGAGTATTTATTTTACAATCTGCTCGTGATCATTTTTCGTTGATTCCTGTCAGCCAACTAATTTCAACCAGTTTATTAATTATGACAATATATTAGCTTATAATGTTATATATATATATTAGAAGTCTTTTAAAAAAAACAAAAAAACTTAATGGTCTTCTAAGGCGATTAAAGGACAAACAAGGAAACATATATGTACTTTGCTACGCACATTGGCTCGGGCGAACCCACGGACAAAACTTCCAATTATTACCATAATATTAGTTACCTTAGTATTTATTATATTAAAAAGAAATATAAAACGAAATTAAACTATTAAACTATATTAAAGAGAATACACTTGAGCAATCTATGGTAACAAGACATTTTTGAAAATTGCAAATATGGCACTTTTTCAATGCAAGAAATAACAGGGCTAGCAAAGAGGCATATAATCTCGACGTAACTCATATAATTTATTGATAAATAACTTTTAATTCTACCATTTGCTCAATCACTATCATAACCATTCCTTCAAATATAAAACTTTAGCTTTCCAATTGAACGTGACAGTAAGTAATATTTATTCCACTGTAGAGGTATAATAGTAAAAAAAAAAGAAAAAAAAAAAAAGAAAAGCCAGTTGAAACAAACGTTCCAATTGAATCAATAAAACTAATTGTGAAAGAAATTTGAGGTCGTAATCTGATCAAACAATCATTTGTATGCCATTCAATAGCATGCATTGAATTTTTTTTTAAAGTTAATAGCAAGCACCCTCATGGTTACGTATATTTAATTAGGATGAGGGTAGTTTAGAGGCCAATTTAACAATTAAAGCTCAGAAAATTAATGTAACTAAAGGACTTGAAGTAGCACGATGAATTCAATAGATATGTAAAGGAAATTTTTTATTATTATTTTAATATAGTAATATTTGTAATTGTCGCATACTTCATATGTCACGTACATATGAAAAATACAAACAGCAGAATGGTACAAGAAAGTTTATTCCTAATCTAATATAGTATATTGCATCTTATATTGTATATATCTTCTTATATGCCTGGATAAAAAATAAGTACAAATAAAAATAAAGCAACTTTGAATACGCAATGTTCCACAGTAAAATCTTGGCGACAACAGAATTTCCTAAAGAATATAAGAAAAACAAAATAAAACATAAATACAAACACTTAAGAAAAGTACTTCAAATTAAAAATTTTCATCTAAAAATTTACCATGAAAAAAATAAAATAAAAACCCAACAGTAAATTTTGCAATAAAGGTCAATTGAAAAAATTATTAAAATAATTACAGTATGATAAAAATCAATTTTTAAAGCATATTTAATTTTTTATAGTAATCATGGGAGTACTTGAAAAAATTTTTGTATGTAAATAAATGAATTTTTCAAGTAATGAATTAATGAATGTAAAAAAAAAAAAAAAATCTAAGAGTTATGCAAAATGTCATCAAGTTTAACTATAGAAAAAAAAAGTTAATAATAATAAATGCAAATGTTAATAAAAAGTCCTCATTTTTTCACAAAAAGCAATGCAGAAACCTTTGTCTATAATTTTTTTTAAATTACATTCTATATTTCGCTGATTATTTACAAGTCAATGGGTGACAATGAGGGGGAGAGGATGTCATTGCATTAACTCCCTTACAAGGGTTACTAGGCTGCTATACGTAGTAAGACTTAGCCAGCTCCTCTTGAGACATCTGGAAGAGAATTTGGTATGTTTATGGGGTGCCAAGAAGACTAATTGACGATTGGAATGCCCATAGAGGTTGGTATGGAATTTGAAAAATCATAAGGAAATAAAACTGGACACAAACGGTATTTGAAGGCCAGTATGGATAATTTTATTGGATGCATATGGAACAGCATTTTGGATGGTGCAAAGGACCTTGGACTCGAACACATGAATACTCCCGATGATTGATGGCTTCGCTGAGCCCCATAGATATTTTCCTTAAGTCCAGACATATTTCATGAGTGTTTCGTATGCAGACAGTTTGATGCTTATTGTTAGCTTAGAATCGTCATTCAGGAGTCCGTAAAGTTTTCCAAATCGCCTGCTCAGTTCCTGTCTCATGGTTTGTAGGTGGGTCTCCCAGGTTAGTTTTGAGTCGGGATGGAATCCAAAATATCAGAGAGGAAGGGAATGGGAGCACTAGCGGTAATCAGCAATTATAGAAATCGAATTTACATTTATGTTCCTATTACGCGATCCATTAGGGTGGAACTATGAACATAAGAAAACCAAATTGGATACAGTTCCGAAATGTTTTAAGAGGGGTTGTAGATTATTTTAGCGAGAAGATGCTCAGGAGGTCGAGTGGGTTCGCAGTATATATTATTCAAATCGTTTATAACACTTCTAATACTAATTCGGTTTGAAATTTTCAATTTGATAATTTTGTTTCCAGAGCTATAAAGATATGGTTCCTATATTTAATCTTCCCTCTTTCTTTACGGGGTTTGTAGGAGATAACAGTGATTTCCACATAACCGAATTATTTCATAAACTATTCGAATTAAGTATAAACATTGAGAAAAGATAATTCATAATTATTTTTAATTTAAACCACTGCTAAATCTTACGAGTAGGAGAGAAAGAAAGAGTGGAAAGGCGGCATTCCTTAAAAGACAGGGACAAGAAATTGCTTCATCGCGTTACGTACGTTCACTTTCTGTCTCGCATATTCGGATCCATTACCCCAAATGTTTTCTACTGTAAATGATCTAAAGGGTTATTTCTACCACCAATGAATATAGAACTCTCATACCTTCTATTCTCCGTCTTCATTGGTTTCTGTAAACCATCCAAAGAAGATGATTTGCAGAAACCAATGAAGACGGAGAATAGAAGGTATGAGAGTTTTCTACTGTCTTCCGAGAGGGCCAAAGGTAGTCCAACTGTACGGCATCGGAATCCGCAGGGCTCTCTCTCTAGCGATCCCCTCTGTCAGCACTATAAATAGTGGCGCTGCCTGTAAGTCGGGATGTGGGCGAAGGTCGGGGGCGTGAGCCCAGCCTGGAAACGATTCCAAGCCGATGATGAGATCGCGATCTAGGCGAAGGACGGGCAACTAGACACGCCAGTCGACTGTCATCAGTCTCTCGGACAGCTTCGCGAACGTACTCTCCTGAAGGATTTCTTGAAAGTGAATCAGGGGCAACCACCCTTTCATGTAATCAACACATAACGACCTATTGGTTGATTAGACCACTGGTGGAACTTTCGAATTAAACGAAATTCAAAACTTTTCTTGTAAGAAATCAAGCTAATCTTTATGGTAGTATAATGCGAAAAACTTCCCTGATCCTACATTAGAGTATATGTGTATGTGTATATATAATGAAACTCTCGCAGCTACGATATACATAGTAAATAAGCACAGGCGGGAGACAGAGTGAACTTACAAAAAGGAAAACTTTTACTCATTGCAATTTTTTCTTTTTGTGCGACACTTTTTCCCACCTATTTTATATATATATCACACACGCACACATAAATATATATTTGACTGTACGTGCTCGAACAAATTGCGACAGAAAATAGGACTTACCCAAAATAGAATTTGAGGGACAGAATGGGCAAGAGTTTTGAAACAGCTTGTTATTCCTTAAATGAAAAGTGACGCTAGCCTGCTCATCAATCATGATTTACTCAAGGAATTCGGCAGAAAAAGCCAAACCTGAATTGGCATCCAAATATGGCTTTACAAAAATATAGCTGTTCCCTCATACAACCACCGCGATAACTCTGAATGAACATCCTTCTTTCGGCTGAACCCCGCACCCCTATAAACATACCTGCCAAGGCTGTCTAATCTGATGGGGGAAAAAGTCACCGGTAGGCGTCTTTTCCGCTCTTCAATAGTCTTTCCCCCGAATTAGGAGTAGAAAATGGAAATTTACTTGGTCTTTTGTAAAAAGAAGAAAAAGTATATGTTGTGAGAGGAAGAGGGTAGGATAAAAAAAAACCTGGAGATCAACATCGGAATCACCTCTCATAATCAACAGAGACAAACAACTGCTTCCTTATAACATTTACGAGCTAGTCTTTTAAAATGTTTTTTTTTTTTTTTTTTTTTAAACGAACGTAATATTCAGTTAAGAGTAGAGATAAAAACTTAAAAAAAAAGTTTTGCATGTCAATAAAAGAAATACTTTAGGAGTTACAAAAAAGCAAAACTGAAGAATTAAGGATGTGAGTTTAACTGCCTTTTTACGGCCTGGAAGCTAATTCAGTTGTTTTTCTCAATGAAATTTAGTAATTTCATTAAATTTTAAATTATGAAAGAAAATTTTTCGTAAAAATATTTCTTTATTGAACGATACCGTATAAATCGGAGTGGGGAATTACCTGAAATGCCAAGTGAGATACAAGATATATTCTTTAAGCGTAAGGGATTACACGACATGGAAACTACAGTTGCAAATATTCGTCGCTACGATATATAGGAATTAACGTGAAGGACCTTTACAATTTCAATTTTTTTTTTTTTTCTCGCAGATTTCTATTTATTATTATGTTTTCGGATATACAATGTGAATTGCAGGTAAGTATTTTTCTTTTTCTTTTTTCTCGCATACGAATATGCGTTTAGACTAAAGAACGTCGTTACGTCATAGCTCGAACATCTAAAAATACTTACTTTAATACGTGATCCTTAAAGAATGTCAATGATGTCACCGATTAATAAGATATTTTTATCAGGAAAATTTATTTACATTAAAATAAAGTAAGCTGATTTATTTTTATAAAACGTTCCTTACTAATAAATTAACTAAAATAAGCCAAATTTTTTTTGCAAGTGGCTTTCAGCTTTATGCATTGCTTAAAATTATAGTTTTAAAGCTATAATAACATAAAATCTAGGAGGCAAAATATTTAAGCAATTGAGCTGTATATTCTATATATATTATACATGTAATTTATGATTTATTTAGTATTATGTATTTAATAGTTATTTATTAGCCTAAAGTTTAATAGTACTTACAATGAGATCTACAGTAAAATAGGGTCATTAAAGAAGACAGGTATACCACATTTTTTGCCCTTAACGACAAAAGTTCTGGAAGAATAAAAATGCCTTGCACTTAAATTTTTTTTC
This sequence comes from Oncopeltus fasciatus, assembly GCA_000696205.2. Taxonomy (NCBI): domain Eukaryota; kingdom Metazoa; phylum Arthropoda; class Insecta; order Hemiptera; family Lygaeidae; genus Oncopeltus; species Oncopeltus fasciatus. Next base: position 175,766 of record KZ807173.1, on the reverse strand, counting down.
TGTTGCTTTTTCTATTTATTTTATTTATACATTTAAATCGTAATATTATATTTAAATTGAAAATTTCAATCTTTTCAGAAACAAAGATACCTCATAATGAGTATTTTTTATATATTTATTATTTCCTTCGGTGCAATCTTTAGTCTAGGATAGAGGCTATCTACAGGGTGCCACCCCGTTCTAGATAGTCATGGCTCAGGGCTGGTATTTATTTCTCTATCAAAGTCTGTCCATGGAAGGGAAGTGCACAACTGAGTTAGTACCCAGCGAATCCTTATAGATCCTATGCAAAGTCCATGTTATATTTTTAAAACAACATGAAAAGAAAGAGAAAAAAAACCTTTTCGCCCGCTTTGGCTTTTAATATCTCTAAAGCCTCTTTTACTAAAATATATTATACATATCCTATAATATTTGAAAATAAATTTCTGTTAATTTTGTGAGGATTGCTTTATCTAGTAGTGATTGTAGCTAATTAAAACCAAATTATCTATAAAACTATCAAAATATTAATAAAAATTATCCTCGGGGCTTATTCAGGCATAGCTAAGCAAGTTAATTCTAAGATGATTTTAGTTGGGGTTCGGTCAAGGTAGACCCAAAAAAAACACAAATTTAAAAAAATGTATTTTTTAATAAAGGATTATCTGCCAACGTTTCGGCTTACATTGCAAGTCATCTTCGGGGCTATCATGAAGGTGAGAGAGGACGTCCTGTCCCTAAGTTCACATTTCCATGCAAGTTAAGAACATTGAAGCCACAGAACTATTCAGAAGTTGTCTGTGAATGGTTGCTGTGCAGTTAGGATTCGTTATCAGGAGAGATAGGAAGAAGCAGGACATCATTGATTACATATTCTTAGAAAAAAACAAAACAAATAATAAATCAAATTAAAATATATCTGCTCAGAATGAGGCCAATAAGAAGAGAGCTATTCAATAAATTTTATGGAATTCCATTTTCAATAAGGATAGAAAAAATGTTAGCGATAGCGAAATGTCACATAAACATATTCGCAATTTAGTAGTTGGCATTTTTAAGTGTCATTGATGAACTACATGACCAGCGTCTGTATCTGAAGATCGTAGTCACAGGCGTAAAAATGATTTACTATAGTTTTAAAAGGAGATTTGTATGGAGAATTGTAAGAGTGCTATCAAGATTCAGTAAAAAGTTAAATATTCAAATGGAGATTTTTTTTTTCAGTCATGAAAATGTCATCTGAGAGACTCTCGCCTACATGATAGCCCTAAAGATGGCTTAGAATGTAAGCCGAAACATTGGCAGATAATTTAAAAAATAAACTTCCACCTTGACCGAACCCCAACAAAAAAAAATCTAATAGTAAAAAGTTAATTGCGACAGGATGAAGACGGCCTAATAAGCGAGTTAAGGCGCCATTGGGATCTCGTTCATACCATATTTAATAATAAATGACAAATAATGGTTCTAAGGGGAACCTCAAGAAGTTAGGGTCATAGGCTAATCACCCTGTCGCCAACCTAGTTCCGACTCTATTGAAAATAGCAATAATTTGACAATCTGTGGAGTCAATTGATTCAGTTTTCATAATTTTTCCGGTTTTTAAAATGAGAAGAGACCCATGTTCTTGGTCATCATAAATAACTTTCACGGTGCTAAGATAGACCGCAAATAGAAAATAATCACATTGAAGGACATCCAAATTTTAACTAATTTTTTATTTATATTTTTTTTATAAAGATCTGGTTTAGAGATTGCTAGATAATACGTCTACTTTTCAAAATTTTAAAAAAATTAAAAGCTGTGGCTATTAAAAAAATCATGGCAATACAATTTTACTTTCTTATGCACAAAAAATATTAAGATAAATATTAATTTTCGGTCAGGGTGTAAAATAACTACGCAAAAACTAATTGGGAATTATTTTATTTATTGTTGCCAAAGTTTCGGCTAATCATGTGAGCCATCATCAAGGTAAAAATTAAAGACAGCTTGCCCAGTGTGAGATTTAAAACCGCAGCAGGAGGATTGCGAGACCCTAATGTCTAGTTCAGGGTTTTCCTCAAGTAGCTCTTGGGATAGATCCCAGGAGCCTCTATTGCTGTAAATAATCTAAAGGGTTATTTTCACTACCAATGAATATAGAGCTATCATACCTTCCGGAATCCGTCTTCATTGGTTTCTGCTGGTTTCTGAAGATGGTTTGCAGAAACCAATGAAAACGGATAATAGAAGGTATGATAGCTCTATTGCTGTATTTATTATCCACAATATATTTCAATATTCTTCCTTATTTTTTTATATTTTACAATATGTAAACAGTATCATTTAATTTTACTGTATTCTTTCTTTATTGTTATCTTTATAATTTTATTTGCTTGAAGAAGACTAAAATTTAAAATCTTAATATTTTCATAAGTGTTAGAGTTACGAAAAATGTAGAATTCGAAATAATAACTAATATCTCTTATTTAAAAAATACAGAAACCTAATTCGGTACTTGGCTTTTCATTGCAAACACTTTAAAGAATAGAAAGTATTTATTTTTTGCTAAAATCAGGTGAGGTAAAAAAGGGTTCAAAGGGAGAGGAAAATTTGTAATAGGTTCTTTGTTATTTGAGTAATGAAAAAGGTTCAGCAATTTAATAGGCGTGAAAATTAACTTTCAATAAATTAAAAAAAAAAACCGCTTAATAATGAATAATTATGAATTATATATAATAAAATACAATAATTAATAATTATGAATATAATTACGATGTGATCATTAATCACACAGAATATATATGCACATATGTCATACATAAACATTAATGTATGTATATTGCCAGAAAAAACATTAACAATAAGCAATAAGGTATAAGGTTTTTTTCCCCCCTTAGAGTATATATCTTATACTAATAACTAATAACGGAAACTGAAGCTAAATATTAATGGGATTTAATATTTTGAAACACATATCGAGGCTCTTTATAATTCTTCCGTGCGAATATGTCCTAGTCTTTAAGGTGTGCATTATTTCAGAACATCCCAAAAGCAGGCAAATTCTCATAGTGTGAGTTCTCTCAATTATTGTTGTCTTAGACAAGTATAATTTGGCAGTGTCAAAACTTCTTAAATAAAGCTGTAAAGCGCTACAATTCGACTAAAAAAAATATTGAAAAAACAATAAAAAGTTTGAAAAAATAATTGATAAATTAAGCAACAAGAGAAACAAAAAAAATAATTTCAATTTCTTATGGCGATATCTCGAGTAACAGAGCTAGAGTGTAAAGGCGATTATAGGCCCGAGAATGTATTTATATATTCTCTCAGCGAATTCTATTTCTAATGAATGACATATATATTTTTATATGCTCACGTTCGCAGTCCTTGAGCCGTATCACTTTAATTGTCTCTGCTCAGTCTAAATATGATTTGATTAATTAAGCTCTCATAGGGTGTGTATTCGATGAGGCATTTAACAACATACCTATAAAGTAAACTGTACTACATACGGAAATGGACAGAGTTTTTCAAGGCTGGAATGAAAACTAAATACGCCGAAAAGTGAATTTTGTGTTATTTTACTAACTGATGCCAAAGTTACGGCTTACGAGTCATCATCAGTGCTATAGTGGTGTACAGAGAAATCTCCGTGAGAGATGAGTTTCGTCGAACCTAAGACGGCAGATAAACTGCATATAAATATAAAACAGCAGTGAGAAATTCGCTCAGTTTGAAATTTATATGCAGTTTAAAACAAAATGTTAGCATTGATAAATACCTCATTTTTTTAGGCGCATTTCTTTTTCAGAAGCCCTGATTATTTTAGAACGTGAATCGTGAAGGCTATAATATATCGAACTTATACCGAATCATGTGGCGTATAAAAAAAGCAATTCAACACTAACATACGAGCTATAACTAAAAAAAGTAATATTCCAATTAATAAGCAATTATGAGATGTATAAAAAAGGCATAATAGAATAAAAGGCTATTAAATAGAATACTTAATACTTAACTTGAGAAACGAGATTTATAATGACGTAATAAAATTCAAACAACCAAGAAAATACCTTGACTGTTTGGGTTTGCGACTTCTGAAAGAATTAAACTAATGAGCTTGTTTCTATAACAGATTTTTTAAATATGTTTTAGAAAACTTCTACGATCCGACTCAAGAGACACAAAACATGATAGTGTAAAGGATTTCTAGGTTAAATACCGAATTTGGTTTAAATATTTGTAAAATAGTGTACTCTACTGCACGTACATATATACTCGTAGTTTTAATGAAGCCATATTTTTTTTTTTTTTCTAAGCAGGATCGGTAAAAATCTGTTTCAATTTTTCAATATTCGTATCGCGGTACAACGAGAAGAGCGCTTGATTTTTCTTTATGGGAAATTGGGACCTTACAAGACTGACTCTGGATTTTAAATTTCGATTTTCCAGAATAGTTAAACGGGCACATTTAACGTTTAGCCAATATTTAAAAAAAAAAATTAAATACAAAAAATAGTGGGCACTATACCGCTTACAGAAATGTATATGTGTGTGAGTGTGTGTAATTTTGAGCAGACCGTATTTTAAACTCCTTTAATAGAGAAGCTTTCTAAGCGGTTGTTCTATACGGTCTTCAGTAAACAATTTTTTTTTTCTTCAAAATTCATGCCACTGTACCATTACGAGAATTCCTTACGTAAGACCAGCTAATGATATATTTGAACTATAGCTGTAATAATATTTAGCTTGCAGCTATAATAATTTGAGTTCGATAACGAAAAAATGATTATAGCAATCACATGCTAGCAATCACAAGTAAAACTGAAATAATATTTTGGTATTAAATATAATAAACTCATACAATGTAAATAATATTTTATCCATCGTAAAAAACTGGATACGAAGAATTAAATAATTGTGTAAATTATAAGTAAAATTAGTCTGTTTTGTGTTGTGTTTTATCATGAGAATGATATACGATTTTCTTACTCGATCTTTTAACAATATTTTACCTTGTTCACGTAGGCTTCGACGGTCGTCAGAAGTATTTACCGTTTCTTCTTCCGGGTTGGACCGTGTCAAATTGTTGTTATTTGCCGAGCTTTCGCACATTATGTGATGGCTTCTTCAGGGCTGAAAAAAGAATTCTCTTTTCAGCAATGAAGAAGCCATCACATGATATGCGAAAGCTCGGCAAATAACACCAATTTGACACGGTCCAACCCGGAAGAAGAAATGGTAAATAATTTACCTTGTTCACGTAGGCTTCGACGGTCGTCAGATGTATTTACCTATCGCTTTAATTATTCTTAGTTTAATAATTTAATACAAATTTATGAGTCATTGGAGTTATTATTAGTGATTTAAGTTGTTATCAGCCTGGCATAGTAAAACTGCAGGTAGAAACCAATTAAAAGAAAGAGGCTTTAGAAAGCCGTCGCTTGGGAAACAACAAAAAGATAATGATAATTGCCCTGAAGGCTGCCTCGTACGAGCTGATAAGAGCTCGCAAACGCCCTTAACTACGTCGAGGGGAGATAAACAAACAGCTGTCAGTCGATCAGTTTAAGGTGAGTGAACAAGTCGCCCGAGGCTACTCCGGAATCCCAGTGTACTCCACTATCTGTCTGCATCTACCGGCCAGGAGGTTCCGCCAGATACTCGCAACAGATGACTTGGAGGATAACGGCTTTCTGTCGGCATATCTACCACGGTGGTCATGAACGCCAATACGTCAACGGCTAATGGCAATCAATTCTCCATGAGGACATCAGGAAATAATCCTTCAGGCGGGAGCTCCTTAACTGGGAAATATTATCTTTTTTTTTTTTAATAGACAAAAATAAGAGCAAATGCAAATTTGATTTTAAAATCGAAAATTTTATTTATTTTTATCTCTCTTTTGCTCTCTTTAAGTGTTTTAAATAGTAGGGCGAGATGATATTTGATTAGCAGCCCGTAGCTATTAGGGAGGTGGAATGTACGCCTGCCGTAATGAGCGGGTGCTTGTTAACCACTTTTTTGGTGAGAGGGGAGGGGGGGCGTTTTGGCTACAATGAGCACCTAGGATAGTACTTGGTACGTGAAAAAAGTAAAAAATGACAGTGAGGATAAATTATAAGTTCACTAAAGCTAGTTCCAGGGAAGGGGAAAATGAATGGAGTCACAAAGCTCTTGGTCACATTCTTAATTTTTATCCTGTCATATATAAGATTTCCATGACAGTCCGAACGGAGGAAAACTCCACATATTATCTATTATGCATCAAATTTTAAGCCAATTATTAACTTTCCTTAATTTTTCACTCACTTGCGCATTCAAAATTATATTATATAAATATAAAATGAAACACTCGCGGCTGCGATATGTAGTTTTGAAGATTAGGCGGGATAGAGAGTGCAGAGCACACATAAAAAGAAAAAATCACAAGGAGTAAAACTTTCGGGAGTCTCTCACCCTTCGAGTCTCTCTTCTCTCCTCACTGACGAAGGGCGAAAGACCCCCGATAGTTTTACCCCTTGTGATTCTTTTTGTGTGAGCACAGCACTCTTTATCCCACCTGTTCTTGATTACCTTATATATAAGGTAATTTTAAAAATAAGTTGAGGAAATTCGGTATTAAAGCTTTTTTTTTTTTGTAAAATGTAAGGATGAGTCCAAAAATTGATGAAATAAGAGGAAGGAGGGAGTGGTGGCTAGAGGATGATCAAATTGAAAAATCGTTAATATCCTTAGAATTTTTAGACAAGTGGAAAGAATATCATAGCATATGTCAATTATAAAATATTTACATTTCGTAAAACTTGATTTAAAATACATATTAAGAAAAATATTTAAGAATGTTTACTTTGAGGGTCAAGCGAAAACCCGTTATTTTTAAAATTTAGAAACCAATTTCGATATTTAAACTTTCTGTCATATTGTTGTAAGAATTTATTTATGACTGATACAGAGAATTTTCGTTATTATTAGTATTATGAAATAATGGGTAGAATTTAAGGCGAAAAATTAATTTGCCTGATGCTTAAGCTTTGTAACATTTTAAAGAAAAACCCATATTAAATAGGATATTTAAGAATGTAACTATGAATTCTGATTGCTTTCTCTACATTCTCCCCAGACGAACAGTCCAAAGCGTTCTAATTTATTACACTCATAGCATTATCAGTTTATAAGATTAAATTAGTGGTTTACTCTTACATATGTCAATCATCATTTGAAGCAAGAGAAATCTGCTCATTGTTTTTGTGTGACAGCATGTATTCTTTTTTTTTTTTCTTTCTTTTTTTTTTTTTTTCTCCTCCACAAAATTACAATAAATAAAGATATGAGTAGTATTTTTTAAAATATATTCTTACAGTATTTCAACGAATAACAAACGTATTTATTTATTTTTTTTTTTTTTTTTTTTTTTTTTTTTTTTTTTTTTTTTTTTTTTTTTTTTTTTTTTTTTTTTTTTT
>KZ807173.1:125683-154835 GCA_000696205.2 Oncopeltus fasciatus | reverse complement strand
AATATATATTGAATTATTATTAAATTATGAATGTTAGTTTATAATAACCTTTCTTTTCCAATCTTGATTCTATTTTTGAATCGCCCAAACTGATAATGCTGGAGAAATTAGTCAGTTTCAGCCGAGATCAGAAAAATAAAATACTCTATGGAGTACTTATGATAAGTAGGAGTATTTTATTTTTCTAATCCTGGCCGAAAAACTGACTAATTTCTCTAGCATTATACTCAATGGGCAACCAACCTCCAACCATGCCAAACTGATAATCTATTGTATATCAAAAATTATTTTTTATTAGAGAAACAATTTTGTGTCATGTGTTAATTTTTATGTATCCCTAATATGTTTAAATAAATCCAAAATCTGGCCAATAAAGAACAATAAACACAAAGGTAAATTGAGTTAATTTTATATGACAGATATAAACTGGGACTCATGAAAGCATTTTCAGAAGAAAAAAATATCTCAAACATTGTTTAAGAAGAATAGATAGTGAATAATAGCTAATAAAATATTTCATTTATAAAATAATTTTCAATTTTAATGTTTGGCCAGCAATTGATAAAACATTTTTTTCCCTCAATGTTACAATTACTTAAACTAGGTAAAAATATGAATTTAAAAAAGTCAATTGCACCAATAACAGAGTATACTAATGTTCACGTAGGCATGGACGGTCGTATTTACCGTTTCTTCTTCCAGGTTGGCCCGTGTCAAATTGTTGATAGTTGCCGAGCTTTCGCACATCATGTGATGGCTTCTTCAGGGCTGAGTAGAGAATGAGAGCTGTTTTTTGAATCCAGGTGGTATATAAATACCATGTTTTATACACCAGGTGGTGTATAATCCCGGCGTGGTCCGGTCCTTGGGCCCTTGGGCGTAGCCTGCCTTCCCATTGTTTGATACTATGTTCTGGCGGCTGGTCTCTGGAGTAGTCAAGGATCGGACCGCACCGGGTTTATACACCCCCTGGTGTATAAAACATGGTATTTGTATACCACCTGGATTTAAAAACAGCTCTCATTCTCTACTCAGCCCTGAAGAAGCCATCACATGATGTGCGAAAGCTCGGCAACTATCAACAATTTGACACAGTCCAACCCGGAAGAAGAAACGGTAAATACAAAAGAGTATACTAAATTAAAACATTTGCTAAATTTGGGTTTAGCCAATTTCAAAATTTGGTACTGTAATGAGATTGGTTGAGAACAAAGCACACTAAATTAGATTAATATTAAAACTAATTAAATTTTTTAAAAAGCAAAACTTATTGGGCCAACAATGAACAATTGTTATATTATTTTATAATAATTATTTTGGGTTATGAAACCAATTGTTGATTTTCCTGGTGGATATTTATTAAAATATTAGAAAATTACAAATAAAGATATTTAGTCTGTGGAGATTATTTGTAGAGAATTAGTTAGGATTCGGTCAAGGTAGACTATCTTGATGGAACCCCAACAAATTCTCTACTAATGTTAGAAAATTACATTTCTCAGCCAATTAACTGAGACATTAATGAACTCATCCATTGGTGTGCCAAGAAAAGTCAAAATTCAGAATTTGATTTTCTTCTAAAAAAAGGTGGAAGATTTTTAGCTTCTCTAAAGTAAAATCAAAGAAGAATAAATAATAAAAAAATTTCAAACCATTTCATGGGACTAAGATGAATAAAGTTTGATTTCCTCATTGTATTTGCTAAAATATGGGGACGTTAATGTATTTTACAGAAGGCATTAATGGGAAAATGTATAATTGTTTTATAGATCGTAAATATGAAATTAACCTTCACAAATAAGGTAAACCATTTACAAATCAAGGAACCTAGGTAATGAATTTAACACCCAAGCAATTATTCATCAATATAATTACATAAAAATCTAGCAATTTCTGGCCAAAATTCAAAATTTAGACTTCTGGTTTCCAGAGCTTCACCAGGCTTTAATTTCCATCTTTATTCAATACAAGAAAAAATATCTAACCTTTATATATGTGCAGAGAGCATCACCTTTGAGGACATCTGTTTTGGGGTCAGTATACAGCTTAACTTTCATTTTTCCTGTGTCGAGATCTTTCATGACAAGACCACATTTTTGCATCAAGTCAACAAATTCAGTTTCTGAAATGTCTGTTGGTAGATTACTGACATATACTTTATTATTAGTTTCATCGCTCACATCAAACCAAGCTGTGAATAAGGAACAATAATCAGATTAAAGTATGAATAGATAATGTGCTATTTCTCCAGAATAAATAGCATTTAGGTTTAAGAAATTTTTATCATCATGAGGATTTTAAAGATAATTTAGTAACATACACAAATTGCAACAAAACCATTTAATTAAAAAAGTAATACTAATAAAAAAGTAGTGAATCAAAATTATTTGAAGTTGAAAGAGTTTGCAATGCAACTTTTTAACATCTAAAAATGTGCAAAAAGCTTTTTGAACATATTTAGAACCTCTAAATCCCAATCCTTTAAACACCAAACCACTTCCACCATTAAAAAAATTAAACACCATCCAAATACAGGCTCTTATACGATCCAAAAGACGAACCAGAACCACATGGCAGAGAACATGACACCCATCCGACCACCAAGCATACAACAAACTGAGCCATTTTGTGACACGGTAACTCAGTTATCTACCCTCACTCACAACAAAAGACAAATCCCTCTGGGCTGCCACCAAAAAAATCCTCAAATATCACTCCCCCACCTCTCCTCTTCACCACGATGATGGCATCTGGGCTACGTCTAATGCAGACAAAGCTGAAGTCTTTGCCCGTCATCTTCAGCAAACTTTCACTCCTCAACCTGATCAATAAAACCATTCTAAGAGGTAGAACAGAGGTAGAAGAATACCTTGATTCCCCTCTTTCTATGTCTCAAATTCCTAAAGCTGTCACCCCATCTGAGGTCAAATATATCCTTTCCCGCTTGCCTAAACGCAATCTCTCAGATATGATCTTATTAAAGCCCAAATCCTAAACTACTTACCCAAAAGGCTGTAATTTTCCTCACCTACCTCTACAACACCATTCTTCGAACCACACACTTTCCTTTCCTATGGGAGTTATCCACTGTAATCCTCTTCCCAAAGCCTGATAAACCTCCAAGTAATCCTTCTTCCTATTGTCCAATAAGCTTTCTTCCCCTCTTTTCAAAGGTCTTTGAGAAGATTCTTCTTAAAAGGCTAATGCCAATCCTGGACACTCACCAAATACTTCCAAAACACCAGTTTGGTTTCCGAGCCAAACACTCCACGGTCCAACAAGTATTTCATGTTGTAGATTGCACATATTTCTCTTTCGAGAACAAGCAGTACTGCGTTGGTGCCTTCCTCAATGGGTCACAATCATTTGACAGTCTGGAGTTGTGGACTATGTTCAAATTAAAATTCATTCTCCCAAGCAGCCTTCACCATATTCTCGCCTGGCGGGGCCGTGCTCGCTCCTTCTCAAAAGCTGCCTGGAGGGTGTGGTCGGATTGGCACACCGAGCACACCCTCGTCCCAGGAGGCTGTTAAATAAATCCCACATAATGGGCCTGAAATGGTTGGGGGAGCGGCCCGGCTCCGCGGGTGCGGGCCGTTGGGGGTTGCTGTGTCAGTGGTGCCTCTTGATTCTCTAGTCATGAATATATTTGCTGAAACTAATACACAAATAGTAATATTCAATAACTTTTCAAAAACCAAATAAACCAAACGAATAGATTAATTAAACACAAATAATCATGCTTAATTTTTATAAAGGACTTCCTTTTAGCGAAACAATAAGATGCAGGCCCGTCGTGGCGTGGGCGGGGGTGGGCTGGGCTTTCTCCGCGGCGTCTTGCTGGCGCTCATGAGGCGCCCTGGAGGATGTGGTCGGCTTGGTCCAACCGAGCACATCCTCTTTCACAGGGCTGTCGCCTAAAGCAATGACGGACCTTATGTTCTATTAAAATGATGGGCCGCGAGGCGCCGCGGGGTGGGCTCTGTCTGTCTCTGTCCGTCGGGATGGGGCCTGTGACAAGATCAACTTAAGGTTGATTTTTTTTTTAAATAAAATATGGAGGGCGCTGATAACCTCTGCAGTTGAGCGCCATAAATCCCCAATAAACAATAAACAACCATATTCTTCACTCCTACCTAACTGACCGATTCTTCAGGGACCAACAAGGATATACAACATCATCTCATGGATATACAGCAATGGTGCCAGTTAATTAAACGATAGGAACTTAATAGGAGATTTGGACAACTTTACAAGCTACTAAGCCGCAAGTCGAAAATTAACAGAGACTAACAAACTCGCTGAGTTTATACTGAGAGCTATCTGGCCATATGGAGTCGAACTATGGGGAACTGCTAAACCATCCAACCTCCAAATAATCAAGTCCTTCCAATCCAAAAACCTCAGAATCATAATTGATGCACCCATCTACATGGCAAACTCCTTACTCCACAATGACCTTGAAATCCATTTTGTTAAAAAATCATCACAACCCGTTTTAATAAATTCTACTCTGACCTTTCCATGCATCCCAATCCTTTGCTCAAACTCTACCCAGTATTACCCATCCTAATAACCCACCACATCGCCTGAACAGGAAATGGTCATATGACCCCCTCCATTGCCAACACTTCATAATAATTATACAAAAAAAAAAACTTGTAAATAGTTATTTAGTAGTACTGCCATTGGGCAGCTTCTTCATCAAGCAAAGTACACACTAATTATTTCTTTATTATACCATTATTGTACCAACCCATTACAAGGTGCAGAGCAAGTGTAGAATGTAATAAATAATAAAGTTCTTATTAATTAAGAACATTTTTAGCAAGTATTACCTAAAGCAGTTAATGTTATAGTTTATTTTTTTAATTAAAAAACTGACAATAGTTCTTTTGATAACACTACTTAATGCAGAATTGCATGTGTTTTTCATTTAAGATTTGGCACTTGGTTAATATAAGTTTGCAAAGTGCGTGAATTGTTAAGTAGAAACTGACTTGAATTTATAAGAATCTCTCAAAAGTGTCCACATTGTTTTATTTTCTTCCCTTATGAGTAAAAAAAAAAAAAAGGATACATGTGAAAAATTATGTTCTTTGACAATTTAACAAATGGAGAAATTTAAAAAAAAATTCCTCAATGATTAAAAAATCATTTTCTAATATACCAACAAATGTAAGCATAAAATACTGATGGTCAGGTGATAAAAAACAAATGTTTCCCACCTAATGAAGTGAGTTAATTAGAGTCACCACACTTAGTTGGAGTTAAAAATGGCATGTGCACTTCTTTTTTTTCTTTTTTTTAGCACTACAGAAGTAGCCAAGGGGGGAAAAGCTTTATTAAGTATAGTAACATTTATTTTTAAGAAACATTTATTTGAAAATAAGAAGAAAAATTTATTAAGGTTGAAGAAAATTAAAATAATTATATTAATATACCAGGTATGCAAGTTTAAAATGTCGTTTTAATTCCAATAGAATGCGCTCTTAGCCTATTGAAGGATTTGCTTATCTCTAAACGCTATTTTGTTTGTTAGTCATTTGTTTACAAAAGTCAGTTGTTTTTAAGTCGTTTACGTGGACGTATCATACCTTTCTTTGGTGTTAAAAATGTCTAATTTTAAGCCAAATAAAGAGCATTTGCGGCATGTCATGATTTTCTTATTTAATCAAAAGAAAAAGGCATCTGAATGTCATCGAATTTTTGTTGAGACTTATGGCGATCTTGCTCCAACCGTCAAGACATATGAACGTTGGTTTCAACGTTTCAAACGTGGTGATTTTGATGTTACTGATCAAAAACGATAAAATCGACCAAATCGACTACGAGCTTCTCAAGCCCGGCGAAACAGTCAATACCGAGCGCTACCGACAACAAATGATCAATTTGAGTCACGCATTGATCGAAAAACGCCCAGAATGAGCTCACAGGCACGCCAAAATCATTCTTCAGCATGATAACGCTCCTGCACATTCAGCCAGATTGACTAAGGAAACGATTTCTTCACTTGGTTGGGAACTCCTACCCCACCCGCCGTATTCACCTGACCTGGCGCCTTCTGATTATCACCTCTTCTCATCGATGGGACACTCATTGGCGGAGCAACACTTCAACAATTTCGAAAACGTACGAAAATGGCTCGATAAATGGATTTCAAATAAAGGTGAAGCATTCTTTTGGAATGGTATCCATATATTGCCCGAGAGATGGACAAAATGTGTAGAAAGCGAGGGCCAGTACTTTGAATAAAATATATTATACTTTTTTTAAAATTACTGTGTATATATTTTAAGAAATAAACGACATTTTAAACTTGCATACCTGGTATAAATAATACATTAGAGTGTTAATGTATCAAACAATATTATCAACTTGATTTAATTATTTTCTGCAGAAAATATAATTGGTTTGAGATAACTAAAATTATAAATGAATGCCTAAGAATTAATTTTACAAGCAAATGTAAAAATAAAAATGATATCAATGGTTTTACCATAATTTGTGAGGAATTTGCAGGGATTATTATTTGATTTCAAGTAAAATAAATAATAAAGGATATCTATTTAGTGGTTTTGCCTCTTTTTTTGAAAAATATATAATTAAATCTCCAATCAAAATAACTGGAAAATCATTACAATTGTGGTCAATCCTTTCAGCCATTTCATTATTATATTCAACAAGAAAAAATTATATTGTTATGATAATCTAAATTAATCACTATTTACTCCACTCAATTTATATACTAAAACTAAGATGTATGTCATAGCTCAGCAAGATTGTTTTTGCTACATTTAATACTCCCCGATTGAGTCCTTTAATAAAAAAAAAGATATGCTTCCGGGAATAAAAGTTTGGTAGGATGCCAGCTTAGTCAAAGTGACTGCCAAGTCTGGTTCTGCAAATTCAAGTCCCACTGGGGAATATTTCATTTAGAAATAAAAGTATGCCATATGCCATGGGTGAGTAGAATAGGTGGCTACATGTAGATAGCCCTGATCCTCATGACTTTAAATTAAATGGTTCAATGGGAAATAGATAAAAAAATTTTTTTTTTTTTTTAGTATGAAGTGATTTATGTATTCTCTATAATTGTATTGAGAAATACCAACTGAGAATAGTATTTATTATTATATGAATATATTATTTATTCCTACCAGAACCTGATTTCCAATAAATTTACGGTGAAAGGAATGTTTTGACACCAGAATTTTAGTACTTTCTTACCTGGTTCTTGAGCTTTTCTTTTCAATGATTCCTCTTCAACAGAAGGGATTACTGGTTTTTCTTTTTCACTAATCTCAGAGCTATTAGTTTTATCTACCTTTTCATCATCTGGTTTAGAAAATCCATAACTCAATTGGTATTGAGCTAAGAAGTCATCATCAACCTAGAAATAAAAGAACATTGAACTAAGTACAATTATTAATTANTATTAAAATATAACAACATTAAAAAATAAATAAAAATTAAAAACTAAATGAGGCCTACTTAATCATAAGATTAGAATAAGAAAGAACTGTACAAAAAACCTAATAATCAAGAAGTCCTCTGAAAAAATAATTCTTAATTACCTTCAATAAGAATTCATGACAGACCTCAAATATGGCTTCCTCTATTATGAGCTTACAGAACGGGGAAGAAAACAAAAAGAAAAGAAATATTAAATAACCTCATCTGCATCTCCAGATTTTTTTTTTTTTTTTTTTTTTTTTTAAAACCTGGTCGGGCTCCCACCTCTCCCGTTTTTTACCCCCTTTCGGGGGGTTTTTTTTTTTTTTTTAGTTTCTTTCATAGAAAATGCTTATGCTAATGATGGGCTAAGTCCTTCTGTTTTAAGATCAAACCATACTTATCTGTATAAGTAAGGTTGTTGTAAAGAACCTCAGCTCATGCAACAAGCCTCATTATCTGTTGACACTAGAATTGTGAATATTGTCCTTTTGAATGCAAAATTCAGGTCTGAGTAACCCAGGAGGGACTTCTTTCAGGCTTACTCTTTAACTTAAAGGTAGATTACCTTAACTATGAAGTTGGGACTATAGTGGTGAGGCAGCAGAGGTTGGGCACAAAGGGAGATAACATAGTCTTCATTGGCTTCACAGATTACATGAGAATATCTGTTAATAATGAATAATCGATATGGTAACTATGACTGGAGGAAATTGGTCTGGAGATCAATGCAAAAAAAAAACAAAACACTGTTTTTGTACTTTGTAAAGCTGATCTAAGTGGTACATATTTAAAGCCAGGAACAGGGGGTTCCTAGTTTTAAATATAGCACATGTTTACAAAGTACAAAAACAGTGTTTTTTTTTGCAATGATCTCCAGACCAATTTTCTCCAGTCATAGATTGAATCACCTATTCAATACAATCTATAGATGACAGTGAGACTATAAAATATTTAGGGTGCAACTTTTCTGGTGAATTTATAGTCAAGGACCATTCATTTATAAATTCAACCAAAATCTCACCATACAGACAACCACTAATCCCCTAATCCTAAAGCCTGGACAATAATTAAACATAACAATCGATCATGTTTCCATCAGCAGAAGCTGGCAGAGTCAATCATTTCTGGACAGTATATAAATATTTATACATAGTTCTGAAGAAATAGGAAAAAAAAGTCAGGAGGTTTATGCAGAAACTGAGTAAATCTCTCAGTATTGTAGTTAATGACTAATTGTATAAGAACTTAAATCCCCACTACCATTGGTCCAATTTTGCTCAATATTGAAATCAGCCTTTATTTTAGGATTTAAAAATTACAAACAAGATTTCATTACAAAAAAAAAAAATTAAATGTGATTTCTAGATTGTAAAATTTAATTTTAAGATTGTTCAAGATCTCTGTGCAACTTCTAAAATATTTCTCTCATTGACAAACACATATTTGCTAAGTTTCATTATTCTAAACTGAATATTATTTATTACCTAATAAAAAAAAAAAACAAAAAAAAAAACACTTTTTTTACTGGCACTTTACTTTCCAGTACTTCCCCACTCATTTCGGCCAATTGTAGATTTAATATCAACATGAAAAATTTCATTAAGAAAACTGAAAACAGAGGCCTTTAGAGCACAGTAATGTGTGTGTGTGTGTGTGTGTGTGTATATATATACAGATATAAATATCTACAATTTAGTCACTAAATCTTTTTTGGTATCTTGTAGGTAGAAACAGAAAAATCTGTCATGAGAACAACCTCATTAGCTTACACTACTTTGGAATTTACTTAAAATAATAATAAAAAAAAGGAAAGTCATACAACAGGATAAAAACGAAAACTTGAGTATCTAGGTACTCATGAGAAGCTCAAAGATTTAAATTAAAGTCATGACGACTTTATAAATCTTTATGCATGATGCAAGGAGAGATATAAGGTGAAAGAAATGTTAGTGGAAGATATTGTATTTGAGGGAATGATTTCTATAAACATCTGTCAACTATTTTGAAGATCAGATTCTAAGACAAAATACCAATGTTGATAGAAAAAAATCAAATTGAGAGAGTATTTGAAAAGTTATATATATATANTTCTTTTGATTAAATAAGAAAATCATGATATATATATATAACTTTTCAAATACTCTCTCAATTTGATTTTTTTCTATCAACATTGGTATTTTGTCTTAGTATTACTTCTCTTATAAGCTCATATATCTATTAAGATATATAAGCTTATAATTTGTGAATAAATTATATAAATGAAAGAATTAATCCCAATATACACATAGTGGGACGCTAAGTTTATTTCAGACTTTTTTATCAGAGAAATGTTACAGATAGTCTCGCTGATTTGCTATAGATAATTATATTTTAATTTAAAGGAAGATCTCTTAATTACTAGAGTATAGACTTTTCTGTTCAATCTGTCAGTCTGCTGTGAGGACTAAGAAATTATTTTTGCCACAGTCAGGTCATATTCAGACATTCTGCCAGCAGTTTTATTCATGTTGAAGTTACAGTGAGTATTTATTTTGCTAATATAATTACTCAGGCCTAAGCATTTTCAGAAATTTACTTAATTGAAATCTTATTGGAAACAAATAAATTAAAGTTATTAAGCTTTTATATTCAATAACACCCCCACTATATCCACTTGGTTTTAAGTAGTAGAATTCAAATTAAAATTTCAATTAATAACTAAATCACAATTTTTATTAGGTTTAAATTATATTTATTTAAGAATCCAACATAATTTGATTAAAATATCAAATTCATAAGCAGTATTTCATAATATTTACATATTTTTTAATAGGAAAAATTTGAATTTAATGTCTAATGCACCTTAGGAAACCAAGCTGATTTCTGTTTATCCCATAGGTAGACAGTACCATCAGCAGGATCTGTATATGTAAGAGTTTCACCATCAGTTCCATAAGTCCCTTTCGTCATATCCTGACGAACAACTTTCTTTTCTGTCAATTCTTCTTCATCTGAATCAACTTCTTCATCATCATCCTTTTTAGTCACTACCAATGAAATCTTTGAATCCCCAACAGCCCATTCATTCTTATCTTTATCCCATTTATATCTGACCTCTATAACAAGAAAACAAAAATACATATATTTTATTGTATTGGAAAGGAAAACTAGCTATCTAGGAAATTGGTTTTGGTTTTAATTATAGAGGTGGATGCATGTTACAAATCTAACTTGGTAAATTTATTTCATTCAGTAACACCATTATAATATAGACATTGACCATCATACATTGTTACTAATGATTTTATAATTTTTACAATCCTACTTAATTTAAAAATATAATAATAATATGTATTTAATAAATTAGGATTTGATTTAAGAATAATAATTAAGCAGAATACATAATGTAATATAATATAATGTAAGCTTTTTCTGTTTATTTTGGCCCTAATGAGAAGAAAATATATTCTTAAAATATTCGCCTAGACTGAAATTTGAAGGTTTTAAACATTCTCAATAAACTTAAACATAACATATAGATAAAAGTTACTTATTATCAATTATTAATTGTAGCATCAATAAATATATATTATGATTTTATCTTGCTCTATTCACCTGTTAAGCATACTGTATTTTTTATATTAGATGTAAGTATTGAAATAAATTCCAGCGCCAAATGTCTCAGGAATCGACGAGCGCGAAAAAAAAAGTATATACATGCCACGGAATGAAAGCATTGTTAAGTAATAATAGGAATTTAATTAGATTATATTTATATATTCGTATTATTTGAGAAAATATGTATCTATATAAAAAAAATTATCTACACATTTTACTAATCTAACCGCCTGACAATTTTTTTAGGGAGGGGGGGTCGCTATCCCCTCACCCGGGATGTTTGAGAAGCAAAAATTCGTATTACAATAATAAAAAATGAAATGCGTCTTTTGATTGTTTTAAAAATACGAATCTGTAAAAAAAATACTAATCTATACAAAAAGGGATCTACACATTTCACAGATCTGCCGAACCACCTGCCAACTTTTTTTTTTGGGGGGGGGGGGGTCCCTTTCCGAGATCCAACAGTCCGAGAAGCAAACATCCATATTACAATCGTAAAATAAAAAGTTTTTTCATTAAAGTGAGTTTTTTTTCCCCTTCAAGATTCTATATTTGATATTTAATAATAAATGTGTTAATATTTAATAATAAATGTGATATTTTATATTAAAAAATTTAAAAATATTAACAGTAATCAAGGTTGCCTGTAATCAAACTAAGAAGTCCCGGTTGTTTTAAACAAATTAAGTAGTTCCTTAGTTGTTAGTTCATTCAAGGTGGCTTGTTTTTTCTTGTGTGTATTTCATCTTATTTTAGTTTCTGAAATGGCTCAACGAATTAATGCAATTGAGGGCTAGGGTGAATGCTGGTATGCGCATTAGGAAAACACAATACAGTTTGGACCTAGCTGAATATATGTAGTTTCGGCTTAGAGGGGACGATACAGACCTCTTTCTTCGGGATGTATCCCGTCTACATTCAGGTAAGCTTTAACTTAGTAATTATCACATGTTTTATAAGGTTGTGGAAGACTCAGCCGGAGTTAATGCCACGCAGCAGTGAACTTAGCTTCCGAAGTTTGCTGTGACACTTCATTCCCACGGGAAGGTAATAGCGGATCACATATATATGTATATTTTCTGCTTATCTAATTGTTATGAAATAAATTAAAGAAAGAGTATTTTAAAATTTCTAATTCTTCATAAATTGCTTAAGAGAAAATGAATAAGGATTATCTAGAATAAATATTAATAATAAAAATACTAAATAATAAATAAATATTATTATAAAAATACTACGATAAATCCATGACAGAGAAAGGGAATGGAAAGAGTGTAATTGTTTTAGAACATAGAATTTTTATTTACATATGATCTTCATGAAAATTTCATATTCCACTTTTCAAAACGAAATTTATGTTATTCTGTAACCCTGTAGTGTTACACTAAAACACCTGGTTGATAGAAACAGGGATGGGCAAGATGACCCTCCATTAGCTAAGCAGCTGATCTACTTATCCAAACTAATTTTTTTCACCCAAAATTTTTTTCAGAGAGGCCTGGAGTATCTCTCTCCTATGATTTAAGTAAAACAAAATTTGTACATAATAAAAATTATGGATTATAGAAATAGCTTAAAAAAAAAAAAATAGAAGGCATCTTGCCCCCCCCCCCCCCCTGACAAAATATCAAATACTTTTATGTGAATACTTATTCTGAATACTTACAATCGAAAGAATGAATACATATGAAAATGGTTAACCACGACTGTCTTTACACTTAGAAATTAAATTTAAATTTAGAAATCTTTAGTAATTACCAAAAGAGGACATTTCTTGCTCGCTCTGGACCCTTTTTTGTAAATTTTCAGCTATTATGAGAATAACAAATATTTCCTACTTAATGAATAGGCAGAATACTTATTATACAAAGATGCATAATTATTAAAAAAGAAATGCATTTTTCTTTAAAGTATAAAATAACACAAAAAGCCCACATTTGAATAATTTTTGGGTCATAAACAGTACCTTATGAGCCATTATGATAAAATAATTACCAAATTTCTTTAGAGTGCCAAAAAATTCTACAAAAATAAATGATTTTGGCTCTGTAATTACACCTATTAAAATAACTTCCAGAATTATTCATATCCAGATAACACTATTATTGGATCATAAATATTACTAGAAGAAATCTTCCAAAGAAACTTTCAAGTTGAACTTTAGCGAAAGGCCGAGTTCATTATAGAGCAAATAACTGTGGAGAATACCTGAAAGTTAAAACATTTTTTCACTTTGTAGCGGAGTAATATTTAGTTAAGACTAATGAAACTCAACCCAGATAAGTTTATTGATAAAATAAATATGTTATGGATTAAAAGAAATAAAATAGAGGTACACCGCCCAATTGAACAATTATGAGTGGGAGTTTACCTAGGGCAAACATTTTAATTTTACGACCAAGAAGTTGTAATCAGTTGTTTTTTTATGTGAAATTCGGCATATCACGTTTAAATGTAAAATTAAAGGGTGAATTAGTTTTTGTGTAAAACTGCAAACAAGCATGAGAAAAACCTAAAATATCAACTAGGAGTATTATTTATTAAATATTATCAACTGTACTTACAATTTTTAGCTTGGTGCAATGAAATTGGATCCAAATTTGATTATTTATAACAGAGTAGTGGATTACATGAGATAAAAAGGTAAAATACAAATATTCAGAAGCTACCATACTGAGAATTTTATTTAGTTTAAGCAACTCCTGCATGATGGACTTTTTAAACTAAGAAAAATAGCAAAAAGAGGCTAACAAAAAAATATTTTGAAGGGTACTTAGTTTAACATTGAGCTTTATGAGGAGAGGTAAGTCATGGTTCGGTATTGGGGACTGAAGAATCAAAACTGATTTGTAAAAAAAACATTTTCTATTTTCACTAAAATTTTGGCCTATAACTCAGGTCTACATCAGGGCAAATGGGAAATGGAGAGTGAGAGAGAGAGAGAGAGAGAGAGAGAGACTTCTGCTCTATGGTAACTAAATCATGACTGATTTAGTTACTCATTCATGATTTACTTACGGAAGAGCAGGATCCTCTCTCCTCATCAACTAATTTGCCTTGATGAAGATCTGAAAATTATGCCGAAACGAAAATGTTTTGTTTACAAATCAGTTTTAATTCTTCATTTCCCTAGTCTTAATCCCTGACTTACCTCCCCTCATATAATCAAAAACCTAGAATATAGAGGTTTTTTCCACACAAAATATTATCAATTTATTTTTTAATTTTTATAAATATTTCATCTCAAATTTATTCCCTTTCTCCCATAAATTACTCAGAAAAATACTTTCGGGCCTTTCAATAAAGAATATTTTATAAAAATATAAAATTGACAATATAAAATGAATGAAAACTAGATAATGAACATATTCTCTACAATATGACCATTAACCAGTTTTCATGCATTTATATAAGCCGATTTTAAATTTTCATTTATTTATTCTTTGTTAGATTATAAAATTTAGACATGTTTCTACATTATGTTTTAATGTTTCTTTTTCATATTCAGCCCTGAAATTCAGGCCAAAACATTGGCTAAAATAAAAACTTTTTTGGTTGAAAATTAGTTTTTAATTCTTTAACTACCAAGACCAAAATTCCTGATAAAACTTCACGGTCAACAAATTACCTCCAAAATAGTTTTATTTCTCAATGTGAGTTTGCCCAAGGCAGGACTCAAACCTATAGAGTCAGGCTTAGGAGTTTAAAAGGATTCTCTAGGCTATGCTGGTGCACTAGATTTTACTTTCTAAATTTTTTCAAATAAAATATATTGTACTTAAATGATTTTTGTTTATGTCCATTTCAGTTAAATAATAAAATAAAAATAAAATAAAAAATAAGTTCAAATGAAACAAATTTAATATGTATAAATACTAAAATCTTAATAGATACTAAATAAATATGTTAGATTGGAGACTTCAGATTTTTCAAATTAAGGCATTTAATTTGCTCAAGAAGATGCACTTTAGAATCAAGCAGTAGTAGTAGTTGAAGGCAATACACATTATATAAATTAATTATTTTATATACATTTACTATTTTTACTTATTTTATTTTGTGTTGCTGTCGTAGCTTACTCATGACTGAAAAATTTGATAAGTGATGGCAGAGAGGGAAAACTAGAAGGGAATAGTGTTTGTGTTGGAAAGGGGAGAGGTGAAAGAGTTATGTGAAGGGGGCGGTATTGAAGGGAAAGTTCTTTGAAAGGATTAAATGATCTCTGGTAACCATGACTAGTAATATCAGGGAACTTATGAGCTGGGGAATTACATTAATTACAGCAATACTTATACATTAATACTGGGTTGAATTAATTTGTAAATATAATTAGTGTTTAATAATTAAATGTTGGTGTTTGTAAAAGAAATGTAGTCTGTATCGGCAATATTGTTAATTGGGTTTATTCAGAAACTTATATTTTCAAACTACACTAGAGGAGCTGAGTCAAAGAAATTTAGCTGCCTACCTAATCTACCCAAAATTAGCCTATGGGAAAGTCATTTGCAAACTACTTGAATAAGTAATTTCTGAAAATTTACTTTAAAAATATATATTAAGAATAATAGATCAAAGAATCAAAACACCAAGCTAACATACGAAGGAATCATGAAAATTACATTTCTGAAAGCATAGTTATATTTCTTATAGAATGGACTATTTAAAATATTCTTAGAGGACAGTTAAGATGAGCCACTCACAGTAGGAGCTTTGTACTTCATATACTACTTTACTGTAAGCTTTCTTAAACTGTATGTAATAAAACATTCACAGCCTCAGCATTCCAAAGAGTGGTCAGTAAGTGATTTCCCAGTTGTTCAGATTAAAATTCAATACTTCACTTCATACTTGGTAGATGGAAAGATTCAAGTAATTTTTAAAACAATCTATCTATTCAGATCAGGGGTTACACTTACTTGTATTTTTGTCAGTGTAAAAATACGTTCCATCTTCAAATGTATAGTCTTTTTCAGAAGCAGCTTTATGTTCCCACTGCTGTTTGTCATCTTTCCATTCATATTCTGTTCCACTAGATGGGTCTGAAGTAAAACAAACTCATTATTTAATACCAACAGAAATGTTATATAAAACCAAAAACTTCTGTTAACTGAGTTTTACCTTTATAAAAACATTTCCCATCAACATAAATTAAAGAAGAAGGATCAAAATTTTCAAATGCAGATTGTTTACTTTCATAATCCTTACTTGAATCCCCCCTACTCTGTTCAGTAATGGGAGTATTTGTTTCCTCTCCTGCCATTAAACAACTAAAAAGAAGTAAAATATACTATATCTAAGGAAATACAACTGTAGAAGTTTCTGGTTTAGAAAAAACCTAATTCAAATTTGGCCCTCTTGTAAATAAAGTATAACCTCCTCGTTTATAATTGAACCATCGAGGTAGAAATTAAAGCAACCTAATAGTAGAGTAGATATCACTGTAAACATAATCCCAATTAAAATTTTTTATTTTNAGAAGGTTATTGTCACCTTGCAGAACTTATAAAAAATATACTTTAGAATCCTACTTAAAAAACTAATCACCAATCGATCCAATTGCATTTGTTTTAGTTAGGCTTACTTTATTTACGTTTTGTTCGATTTTACACTAATAATCAATTTTTTGATTTTTATTTTTTTTTAAACTTTCCTATTATTTCTCTCTTCTAAATCTATAGAGACAATTACGAAAATCACATGTATACTCTTCACTGCTTCAGGGATACAGATAGTGTCCTTGTTCCAGTATTATATGATGAAACAAAGGTTCATATTTTCTAAACGCAATAAAAGTAAATTTAACATCACAATTCTTTGGTTCAATTACAGTAACACCAGTCTAGTATTCCTAGTAGGTCCAAAGAGACTGATATCTAATGCAACAGTCACTGTTAGATTTAAACTGTAAAAAAACAACTGTACTTTGAGTTGAGAGTTCATCTTAACTCAGATTTTAGATTTTTCTGAGTTTTTGATCTAAAGCTAATGTAGATAAAGATTATTTTTTATTTATTTAATAACTTTTTTTTAAGGAATTCGCAAAAACATTAAATGAAATATAAATAGGAGTTCGAGTTAATTTGCAACCGAACGGCCATTAAATATAATTTTTAACATGTAGCTCATCATTTGGTTCAGCGCAATGCATTCTCTTTTGTTTCTTGAGACATGGAAGGGTTTTTATATAAAATTGAAGCACTTGCTTGCCCTAAATTAAATTTAATGTTCATAAGTTTTATTATTTGTGAATCTTTTTAACTTTTCTAATAAAAATTTATCAGGTCAGATTTTAATAAATATATTTTCAAAATCAATCTATTAATTAAGTAAGTTTACATGAAATCTCAAATTGTAGAAGAACANAGGAACTCAGAAAGAAAGATCTAAGTAAATATTGAGCCAGAGATTTTTGAGCCGAACTTTTTGTTTAGCATTTAAAATATACCTGACGAATTTCACTATGAAAAACCAACATATTATATGGGTTTTAAAGAATTGAGAATTATGTTATTTATTTATGGGTTGTAGAGGATTGAAAAATACACACACACACACACACACACACACACACACACACACACACACACACACACATATATATATATATTATGTTTTACTGATCTACTAATAATAGTCATTACCGAAACTGATATTCTGGTCATGCATGAAAATAATATCGGTTCATTGTTGTTCAAGTAGTGATAAATAAGTTCGAATGAAGTGAACTTAAAAGAAGATATATTTTAAAAGAGAGTACAGGTATATATAGTCTTTACAAACAAAGAAAGTGCTGGTGAAGGGTCGGTCGGTGAAAGGTCGGCATGCCGCCACAAAGGGAGCTAGGCAGGGTGCATGCCGACAAAGGGATCCAGGCGGGGTGCATGCTGTAGGTGTAGTAGCGAACTTAAATTTAAAAATTATTTTTGGCTCTCGATGATATTTTAATAGAATGAAATTTTCAAAAAATTCAGGTATGTTAAATTAAGTTGTGTAATTCGCACCTGCTGTTTTATTTTTGATCAAAGAAATTGTCGGTCAGGCTGACTGTTGTTGTCAGCCTTAATTTTGTCGGTCTTAATTTTGTATAGATTCTCAACCCCCAAAGCATTTAGGATGTTTATATCAGAATCTATTCTGAGAGAAGGCTGAGGTCTACCCCTAGGGCGGAAAAACCAAAACAAAAACAAAGGTGTTGGTGGAGATTGGTGTAAAAGTAGTTGACTGAGGGATTGGGCTGGAAGTAGAAACCTAATGGCCGTTGTAGGGGTGGCCAAACAGAGGGGGTTGGTCACGTAGGACCTACCCTTGGGGCAAGCTCTCACCTGCAGCTGTTAACAGGGCTCCTCCCTCCAGGCTCCGGGTATTTCTGGACTTCGGGAAGCTTTCGACCTGGGTTTAGATTGCCCGTCATCTCTACCCCTACTGGTCCTCGGTCCGTGTATTTGTCTTCTCCATTGCATGGGGATATGTCTACGTGATTGCTATTTACTATTGGATGTTGGGAAAATAATGTAAGTTAATGATTTCTCTGACTAAATGGAAATATATTTATATAAATTCAGTGTTAATGTAGGTGTTCAATGAAAATTCAAAATTTTTGCTTATTGACTGAACAAAATAAGCAAAAATTTTATTGATTCTAATTGGTTATCTATAATATTGAGGGAAACTTCAGCCCATTAAACATTTAATATTCTATAAACCCCTTTGTGGGGTCAGGATCGCAGATGTCAGCACGAATATGAGAATGCCAAGAAAATAAGTTCCTTCCAATATATTTAGCAATAAATAGATAAAATAGAGCTTAATAATAGACAAGAAAATGACATTGTGTTTTGTAAGATTTTGTGAAAAATTAACTTTTCCTATGCCATGAGAAGACGAGATTGACCAGTAATTGATGATAAAGAAACACCAATAATTATGGTTATTCAAAAAAAATTTGAATTTTAAAACTCAATATAAAAATCTTTGCCAATAGTTTATTTATTTCAGAAGTATTATCGATAAGACGCCTATGGAAAAGCAGCAGCGATGGTTACAAGTAATAATTGTAGACAATAATAATAATTATAATAAAAGTAATCCAATACAGTGCTTTAAAACTCCATAGGAAGCCAAAGTTTCAATCCAATATTCCCTCAAGGAGTACCAGCCCGTGAAATGCCACTTGAAATAAGATCAGACATTATGTGTGAAAATTTATTAACAAGATATGGCTCTTAAAGTTTTCCAAATTCCTAAATCAAGTTTGCATATATACATATTTTTTTATTCGGGCTCGGTCAAGTAAAAAATCCAAATTAAAAATGTGTATTTTTTAGTTATCTGCCAACGTTTCAGCTTACATCGTAAGCCATTTTCAGGGCTATCATGAAGACGAGAGGGGACGGAGTTTGAAACCCTACTTCTGTCATGAATATAGGATCCTGGTAAAAGGACGTCCTCTCTCGCCTTAATGATAGCCTTGAAGATGGCTTACAATGTTTAGCCAAAATTAAATTATCTAACGATTTTCAGTGTAATTGTCTAAATACTGAGTATGGCCCTTTCGAAATAAAGGGCCCTGTCTGATCCTTGTTTGGAGATCCTCATCTCGGATCTCTTTAGTTTACGATAAATTTTTGGAAAATACCGTATATTACGGCAAATGAAGTATATACGTTTGTCATTGCTGAGGCATTTAAAAGCGGATAAAATAATATCTCTTTCAATCATACCTTCTATTATCCGTCTTCATTGGTTTCTGCAAACAATCTTCTGTTGCGCTTTCGGACATTATCCATCCTCGTGGCCGAATACATGTGTTCACTGTCACTGCCTGTATTCAACTGCAACTGTAGCCGGTAGTGAAAATAACCTTTTAGAATATCTCTTTCCTTTAGAAGTTGGGACTTGTATGAATATCTATCTACTCGTAGATTTTTTGGAGAGTATTAAAGCCTGCTTGAAGATCTTAACCTTTACGAGGAGGATATTGTTCTGAGGATGAAGAGCATCGATTTCCCCGTACACCAGGAGGATCTGAAGACGATTGGGATGAAGCACTCGGTAGGGAAGTGATGATGGTGCTTGGCGCCTGTTGCATAGAAGCACTGTGAAAGCAGACTAACCTATCAAGATTAGCTGAAATAGAGTACACGTTAGGAAATGAAGGTATGCGTGGTCAGCACTCTGGTCTCCAGCAGCTTCCATTCCGCGACCTCCACCAATCCCTCCCTCCGCCATCAGACTCTCGCATTAGCATTGTTAATGCCTGGACAAAAGGAGCCCTCACTGATGGCTCGGAAACTCCGACGAACTCACAGTCGCATCCTTAAGTAAAAGTCTTCGCGGGACCCCGCACTTAGGAGTTCTGTCCGGTCCTTCCTAACTGAATATCTTAGCGAGTTCTCTCTTCACCGAAATCAACTTCTTCCCCCAAACCCGCCCATCTAATCGTCTTTAATTAAGTCCAACTCACAGCTTACCACCAACCCTTCTCTCTATAGATTTATTTCTCAATCGGGAGCTCATTCACTGCTTACTCATTTATTTATTTATTTTGCGGGAGTTGTGCAGTAACATTTTTTTTTATGGAAATATAATGATGAATATAGTTTAAATAAAAAATTGTCATGAAAATTACTCTAAAACTTGTATTCTCTAAGTGTTTTATACATGTATACTCATTTATTTATTTATTTATACATGAGTTATTGTTATGCTATACCAAAACACACACACACACACAATTGTGGCTAGGTATTCACTAAAAGTAGAGGTGACTTACCTGTTTGGGCTGGAGAACCTTGATGGAGTGAAGGGTCGCCGCTCCTCCGTTCATGACCCTCAGGTTCATCTTCCCTACCATCTCAGCTGTGGTAGCCGTTGCACTCCGCAGTTCCTTCTTCGCACCGCGACCAAACTGCAAATAAAAAAAAAATTATTATTATCTTGATCACCAACATGAATTATTGCTTGTTACCGACTTGGTATTGTGTAATAATTATTATTTGAGTGGCTAGGACAGACGTATATCTTCCAGTGGTAACTAGTCATTGAAGTTAATAGGAATAAATGAATAAGATTTATGTAGCAAATTAAGTAAGTCTAATTTACTTGAGTGTTTTTTGGTCCTAAGAAAATTTTATTTGTTTCGTTAATGGAAGTATATGCACTCAGTTATCGATTCAATGATTTTCAAAAACGAGTTGAAAAGCCCTGCTCCTAATCCATATATTATAGAAGATATTTAATTACGTAGTATCGAATGATGGGAGAACTCATTTTTAAAATAATGCAACCAATTTAGGTATTTAGGCTCTTCAATATAAGCCCTTGAAGTAATTTTTGGTTAAAATGGAAATGGGAAAAGGAGGGTTTAGAGGTAGAACAAAATTTACAATCGCAATACTTGTTATTTGAGTTATGAAAAAGTTCATAGATCATAAAATGTGTTAAATGTAATTTTCTAAAATCCTAGTTCTATTATATTTTATGAAAAACGATTGTTAAAGAAGGAATTTACGAATGTAACTACTATAGATGTGTGCTTCTCCCACTCTTCCTCCATAGCTAGCCTTGAGCAATGTTTAGTGGTTATAACGTTTATGCTCATTCCTCTCTCCGGCTTATTTCCTAATTTACTCTTAATTATATCCATCATTAATAAAACATACGAAATCTTAGATTATGCAGTTCTTGCGCGACATTTATTTATTTATTCTATAATATTATATACATTCAATTTATTTTTCATGAATTATAGTTTATTTTCATCCTGTTAATACTGTATTATAAGGTTAAATTATATATATATTTTTTTATTTTACAATCTCTTATTTTTAAGATTTTGGTTTTGAACAATTTAATTTTATTGTGGACTTCAATGTAGTGATAGTTTCGCCTACCTCTGTGATAGTTTGATCTAACTCCATGATAGTTTCACCTATCTCTTTGATAGTTTTACCCGTTTTTGTGATAGTTTCACCTACCTCTTTGATACTGTGATAGTTTTACCTTTCTTCTGTGATAGTGTTACTTACCTCTGCAATAGTTTGATCTAACACTGTGATAGTTTCACCTATCTCTATAATGAGTCTGTGATAGTTTTATCATGCTCTCTGATAGTTTTACTTACCTCTAAGCAGGTTCAATACCATAGACACACAAAGTACAAGAAAGAATACTATCTCTTAACTTATTCTGCGCGATCCACTTTCTGACGTTACTGACCTCTTTCTCCACCTTGAGGACGAGAGGGCCCACGAGGAACCTCGTCTTGACTGTTGTGTGAGAGCTCATCACGTTCACCGTCACATCGCCGTCACGCTGGATGGAGGACAGGCCGTAGAGAGTGGCCTTGGCCCGGGGCGCGGCCGCCTTCACCTTGGACTTGGTCTTCGTCTGCAACAACAAAGAGGTCACTTTATCTCACCATCTCAGGATGACAGGGTGTAAACCCTGACTAACTAAAGACTTCAGCAAGAATTAGCCAGGAAGCATAACAGCTATTGATAAATAACTATAACAAGTTGACTAGTTGCTATTATTTATCTAAATTATTAATTTTAAATGAAATAAATTAGTGTAAATAAATTAATTAAAAAATAGTATTTAATGTAGATAGAATAGTTAAATAAAATACCTAAAAGGCATTTAATTTTTTTGTGTCAAATATTCTAATAATTTTCATCTCAATGATTGGTGTACAATGAATCAGTAACTAGTAGTGAAAAAGACAACAGAAAAATAACACAATATTTAAATCAAATGGTGGATTATTCATTTTTTTTAACCCAAAATATGCCATGATCTACCTAAAATAAGCTATGAATTCCATGTAATCTATAAATATAATCGATCTATTACACCTTTGGTTTTAGATCATCTTGATTCTTACTCTCTCCTCCCTTCTTCTATCTTGTTGTACATAAAACAACCTTATATTAACAAATCATCCAATTTTAATAAACGGAGTCCTGAAATAACATCGACTTGTGATGCTTCTTAGGTCACTGGGCCTTCCACCAGGATGTTGAATTTTGAACCAATATGGAGAAGATATTCTAATATTACTTCTTTCGAGTACATGCATTAACGGACAATGACTTCTTACAATGGCAGCGTGGAACATTTCTCCAGTTTCAGTGGTTTCCTACCTTTATTATTTTCTCAAAGTGAGTTTCAACAAATAAATCTTCAGTCAAGCTTTTTATGACTCTGTGCGTGCGCGTGTGTGTGTGTGTGTGTGTTTATCACAGTTTTTCCCTGAAAACACCTGGCGAACATTCTGAGCGTTTTAAGTTTTTGCTCCAAACAAAGATGGTAGCAAAGGACCTATAGCGGTCACATAAACATAGAATATTCTTCCAAAACCAAACAGAAAGTATTTCTCTACACAGGCATCTTCAGAAAGACAAAGAGTTTGTTATCTACATCTGAATGTAAGCAGCTTTATCGTCCAGAAATCAGTTAATTTACCCTTCTGGTTCCCCCCCTCTCCTGATTTTTAGTCATCCTGTCTAATAGAATACTCCTTCCGCGAAGTTACATTTCCCCAAGGGTTCATTTCAACCCAAGCTTAGCCGGTAACCTCAACTTGCATATGATATGCTCCTTCAACTCCCTTTGCCCTGCGATCATTTGTAGAGCCGATGTTGAGGTTGTATTATATGCTCTCACCATTAACATGGCTCGTCTCTGCGTCCGCGCTAATGGAGACACCACTCATGTCTAGTTATTCTTCTCCAGTGTAAGCATATAAGGCAACAGGCAAGATTGCTGCTAAATATATGTTTCATTACTTTTTGAGTTTACCCCCAGGGTCGTCCCTTGATATGGTTGTATCTGAAGATCTCACACTCTCTCTTTCTCTCTCCCTCCCTTACCCACTCTTCAGAAAATAGAAAATAAACTAATTATTTTCTTATTTAGAATTATCCGTTTTTAACTTTAACTAAAAATTTTTTTAAAGTTTTTATACTACAGCTATAAAATGAACAGCCCTACTTATATCATTATTAACAATTGATCATATAAATAATTTAGATTGAGTTAGAGGATTATAGCTTAATATATATATATATATATATACGATACTTTTGAATATACTAGAGATTAAGTAAGAACCTTTGAAAACATATTTTAAGTTTGGTTTTTTTTTAATTTCATTAAAGTAACGAATTTGTTTGTTTCAGGGAATTTATGTAAAGTAATGTTTAGTGAAAGAAACATATTCCTGTTCTCACTTAAGCGCACGTAAGTAGATATTCTGTAACTTAATTAATACAGTATAAGGATTTTGAGATTTCTATATTTACTTTTGCAGAAATTTTTTCTCATTCATTATTTCAGTAATACTGTAATCCTTTGTAAATATTTTATTTGGATGTGGTATTTTATTCCACGTAAATTTTAAACAATTAATGAGAGGGAATAGAATAAAAAATCTATCTGTCCCAGCCAGGAATCGAACCTGGATCTCCTGCTATCCGGGCCGGTGCATTACCAGTTATGCTACCACTGTCAGATGAACAATAGAGTAACACTTAATAGTAATAATCAATCAGAATTAGTAGTGAGAAAAAATAAATTTATTTATAAAAGGCAAGAATGATACTTGGTACAACAAGGGTAAACAGTTAATCATGGTACAGATTTTAATAGACAATAATTAATAATTTTAATAAATCGAGGCATGGAAGTTCGTAAAGAATATTTTAGCTCCAGCTAGAAGTAAGACAGGTCTTGAAAACGATTTCTCTAGCTAGCTAGAAAGTCCACTGTCGAGACTATTGCAAGAAACTTGTTTTTAGCTCCTGGGTGCAAACTAAGAGAGTCCAGTAATCAATGAAGAGATATCCTCTTCAGGAGGCAATAAAAGACTCCAAAGATAGGAGTCTTACATTCAATTCTTTATATCCCGCACTTGATAAGCTCCATGTCCAGGCGGAATCTCGATGGAGCATCTCACGTAAGGAGGCCTCAGGCTTGTAAAGACCCTTCCCGGCTGCTTCAAGAAGATATTGGAGGAAGGATCCATACCGTTGGAATGGGTGGTTTGTCATTAGGTCTCCATTTACAAGAAAAAAGTTAGTAGGCTGGAACCCAAAAATTACAAAGGTAATGAGCCAATAGTAAAGATTCTCAGAAGACTATATAACCCCGAATTTAAAATTACATAAAGCCAAAAATGTAAGAAGAGTCTGATTTCAGAGCAGGAAGATCCTGGCCAAACAGTATTTTTTGCACTTGTAAAGTAAACGAGAAAGGCCACGATGGTACTGGATGGACGAGCTGGATGAAGGGATGTGTAGGAGGGACCTAGGTCTGAGAACTGGATGATCAGGGCTAAGTGGGACAGGGAGTTAAATTAAACCCTTAATACCTCTGGAGCAAGCCCTCTGTAAGTACCGATCAATATGTTGTTTTTGTTGCGTGTTAAGTGTTTGCAGATGTAGATATATTTTCTTCATATCTAGCGGCGCACTACTTTCTCAAGGGGTCGATAGATAAAAGGACAATTTTAAAGCCTTTCCTAACAATGGAAACAAATGGGAACTAATGGAAACAAATTAACTATAAATAAATAAATTAAATAACTATAACTATAAGCCCTCTCTCTCTCTCTCTCTCTCTATATATATATATAAACACACACACCACATAAACACACACAAACAAAAATATGCATGTGAGTGTGTGTTTCTGTTCTGTTCTGTGTTATGTTTCTGTCAACGCTTTACAGGCCACAGTTTTCGAACTCTCTTAGTGAAACTCTACCGGTATGTTAAATTTAAAACAAATGACTAAGTTCGTTATGGAGCAAAATCGTACAAAAAGTAGTAGGAGATTGCAAGTAAAAAAAAAAAAAGTATTTTCGATATAGCGAGCGTAAAATACAGTTTAGATTGAAGAGAATACATGTTTGTTCAGCTATGAAAGACGCATTTCAGGAGTCGCACAGGAAATTCGTTATATTAGCAGCTAGGTACAAGAGTTTTGCAAGGGCGCAGGAAGGTGGCTAGAGAGCGGAGTCAAATAGATGGTACCATTAGGTAAATATATCATTATGGGTAAGGGTTGCTCCCGGAGGCACCCTTAATCTAGCCAACCCCGCCCGGACTCACCTTACCTCTCATTTCCCTTGACTCCGACTCTCCTTTCAGGAGGAATATCAGAGCTAAAGGCCACTCAAGATGCTGGATCTAACCGACTGATGTCATTTTCAAACAGAAAGAACTACCCTGGAATATGAGTTAATCCTTCTCTTAAAACTGGTTGCAATTTTAAAATCTAAGGATATAACAATGATTATAAAAAATCCATTATGGCATCTAATATGCGTTTTCCTGTGGCAGTCGGCCATATTGGGTTGGGCCTGATATGAACAATATCAATTAAAGCGCTCTACGTTTAAGCACATTATTCATTATAAAATTCACGTTGCAATTTTTCATTGAAGGGTATAAGAAGTTTTAGGTGATGAAATATTTTATGTGTCTTCTGAAAAAGTCGGTCATACTTGGTGTACCGTATTCAGAACAGTTCAAGCTGAAGCGCTAACTTTTTCCTGGAGTTTTATTGAAAACTCGAGTTGCATTAGTAGATATTAGAGTTCTTATTATTTTATCGAACTTAAATGAATAAGTTATTACCACAAGGAAATAAAAAGAATGAATTATTTTTGAAGAAATTCAATCAGGGCTCAGTCTTCATTTATAAGAGAAAATGAACACTTGAAAAATCAGGAATAATTATTTATAATCAAAGCTTCAACCTACATGGTAAGACATCATTAGATTTAAGCAATACAATACCAAACAAGGTGGTTTACATTACTGTATACATACATTTATATATATATATATGTATATAACACAGGGGGTCCATTAAATCTAGACCAAAACTCACATAACCAAAGACAAGACATGATTCACATTATTAACTTCTTACTGTTCGAAATTCTATGGACGCAATTTTCAAAATTTCCTTCCAAGTTCAACTTTCCGGCCTTCACACCCTTTGATCTTTAAACCCGACACTCTTTCATCTTGCCAGTCGACATAGATAACTTCCCTCCCTTCTCCTTCTATGCTACTACTCATATAAAAATGATGTAAGTCATTAATGCTATTGTCAAATAACCCTTCGTAATTTAAAGAGTACGTCCCCCTTGGCTGGCCAGCCTTTTGACTCCGCGTTGTATGGTAAAGGCATCCTTGACATTCTCGGCTGACATCTGTAGTGCAATTGCCAGAACATTGCAATAGACAGAGCGGTCAGCAATGCCCTCGAATTGCACACATGTAGGCTCAGTCCCATGCCTCTTTCTTGCACGTGACATGTGAACTTAAAAAATGTAACCGGCGTGAGGAATAATAGGAGTGGAGTTATTCACTGTTGGCTTAATAAATTAATTTAGAGGCAGGAATAAGGAAAGATTTTAGTATGATGAAAACAACGAGAAACAGAATGTTATGTCGTTCTATGTAAGAATATATGTATAAGAAAGATAAGGAAAAAGAATGAATGTAGTGAACACACAAAAAGGAAAAAAATTACAAAAAGTAAAATTTAAGAAGTAAAGTGAAGAGAGACTGCAATNAAAAAAAAAAAAAAAAAAAAAAAAAAAAAAAAAAAAAAAAAAAAAAAAAAAAAAAAAAAAAATATACTGAAACCACATTTTGTGATGGTTTTATTCTGATAAACCTCTGCAAGTCTTCAGTGATGTCTCCCAAAAAGAAGGATTTATCTGCATATTGTAAATTTAGAATCTATTTATTTATATCCCAAATTAATGACTGCTATAGCTTTTTCAAAAATGGCCACCGCTTACAGAATGAACAGGACCGAGGAGAAGATGCATCCTTGTCTGACACGTTATAAAACGTGAAAAAATATTCATTTTTCTGATCTTCTTTTTATCCACCCCCTTTCTCCTAAGTTCAATAATTTATTTTACACGTTGAACATTGTCAAAAGCCTACGCGTAGCCGGCAAAGCAGGGGAAGGCATCTTGTGTACTTCGCGGCAGTCCTGGACATGTACAAGAATGCTGATAAGAGCCATCACGCGTTCCCATTACACCTCTGACACGGATCTATGTGATTTCGATATTTCCTTCCTTTTCCAAGGACTCCTTTTCTTGACAGATTTATTTTATTTTATATAATGTAAATTTTAATAAATCTTTAACGTATGACTCATTAAACTTATTAAGCAGTATTCATCACAAATTGTAGCAATTCGTTTAAGGATTGGGAAGAAACATAGACTTTAACTATGCATTGGCATATGTCTTTATTTTTGAATAAAGAAATTATTATCAGTTTATCAGTTTAATGACGTCGACTGGTAATTTATCAGGCCCAACTGTTATATCATCATTCATTATCAGAACGCCTGATTAGGGGTCATCCTCTTTACGTTCCAAGTCCGTCCATTGTTTAATTTTCATTAATAAATTTCATAATGTACTTCCTTCAAAATTAATTTTTTTTCTCATTTTTGTTATTGATGAGTATCATTGAACTCTAGTTTCCAATTTTTTATTTATTTATTTTTTACAAAGGCATGACATATATTTGACACACATACTGCTTTATTAAATTACTGCAATGGACCGGTCATCAATTCTTGAGTAAAATGAGATGAAGAGTGAGTGACACGCACGACCTCGGAGTAGTGCGGGTTCGCGTGACCCGACATAATAGTGAACTAGACCGCATGCTGAACCGGAGTATTACAGAATAATCTCATCTTATCCTTGTAAACTAACCTTTGTTGTTTTACTGTGAATTAATTGCTAGAACTGTTAAAGTCTTTACCACATTAATTACAGTTTACGATTTCCTAATGAGTTTAACTTATGATTTCCAAATCAGATCTAGAGATCTGGTTAAACTCCCTCTTCTTATCATGTTTATTTTTTGATTTGAATTATGAACAGGCAATTTTAAAAAATTTCAATAGAAAGGCGAAATACCATATTTGGTTTAAGTAGTTCCATAATTAGAGATCTCACCCATCACATGAAATTAAATTCTAAAATAACTTTCTTAATATGCTTTAAAAAAGGATATCTAATATAAATCTTATTATTATAATA
>KZ807173.1:83016-94520 GCA_000696205.2 Oncopeltus fasciatus | reverse complement strand
GTTGTAGAAGTGTAGGACATAATATATATATATATATATATATATTCATACATTCAATAAACAATGGAGAAAATAATGGTGGGAGAAAAACCCTGTAGAAGGATGAGGGTCATGCAATTTTTCAAAATAAGATATTTATGATAAGTGATATTTGTGTTGTATATTAGGTCACAAAATAAAAGTCATATTATTAATATTTTTATACATTCAAATGTATATTTAACGTGTATTTTCTAGGTGGGTTATTGGAAAAAATTACAGATAATGAAGTTTCCTGATTGTACCTATTGAGTTTTCTGACTTAGGAAAGTAATATCATTCTGGAATAAAACCGTGGTATACGATAAATTTATGGGAAATAAATTTCAAGTTCTTTATGAGGTAGAAAGGAAAAGTCATTTTTTAGGAAAAACCATTAATGGCGATTAGACATTCAAACTCCAATAGACAAATCACTCAATTAGAGGGGCCTAATCGTTCTTTAGAAAGAGACTTCATAATTTTCTAATGGAGAAAAATGACTTCTTTTTTCTGAGGTCCTCTCGGATGACGGTCCTGGTGGGGGAGCATT
Source organism: Oncopeltus fasciatus (assembly GCA_000696205.2). Lineage (NCBI taxonomy): Eukaryota > Metazoa > Arthropoda > Insecta > Hemiptera > Lygaeidae > Oncopeltus > Oncopeltus fasciatus. The sequence continues at coordinate 93,949 of KZ807173.1, read as the reverse complement.
GTGAGTGGCAATGCCTGGGAAAACAGGCTCGTTATCATCCCATTATCATAATTTGATAAGGTGTTGGTGGGCTCTTCAGTTGGGAACAGATGGAAGTGTTTCGCATTGTCCGCCACCACACAAAACCTTCCAGCTAGATTGATGAGGAGCCGCGAGGCGGAGATAATCAGAGAACTCGCCTTCTTCTCCCTACTCCCATTCGCATTCGGGAAATGAGGATTTTGCCTCAAGTCTGCCTTGCACCTCTAGTTCTACGGCATAGAAGGGTTTCGGCTCTACCGAAGGAAATGCTCGAACATTTCTCGAGGGAACGAAACAGCTTTCAATGATGGGATTGCAGGCATTTTCCAGGGGAATAGGGACACGCGTATGGAGGAGGAAGTCACACAGGAGCTGCGTTGACTATCCGATTTTCCTATATTGCATTAGGGATGGACATTAACAAAAGTAAAACTATTTTGATCTTACAACCCGGGGAGGACAATATGTGTTACAGGTCAGATCTTAGACAATAAGGAAGGAAGTGTGGGAGGAGTGCTTTATCATCTCATATATGTATCATAAATATCTTCTTTTATAGGCGTTCTTTACAAACATTTTATAAAACATCAATTTCAGAAAGTTATATTCGATGTAATAAATTTTTTGGGAAAAATAAAAATAACAATAATTTTGCGATTATATTATTCATCCAATTTCTAAACCTCCACTCCTCATCATCTGATACGAACCAAAAATTAATTTCCCTAACGCTCTGTAATAGAATAGCAAAGTAGCGAATTTGGAGTACCTATTTTTAAAAAAGAAAGAGGCTTGCTTAACCAAAATAAATGTATATAAAAAAATGTAAAAAATGTAATTTTGAGTTTTTGGCGGTCACTAATTTTTTTTTTTTTTTTTTTTTACATAAAATTCCGTATGTAGACTTTTTATTTCACAATATGGAGAGAATTAACTTTGATTGAAATTGAAAAAAAGGTGGGAGAGGTAAGAAAAATATCAAAATTTATAATCGTAATATATGCATTATTACCTGAGGCAAGTAAAGGTATGTTAAGTATAGGTGTAAAATGTAACTTTTATCGCTTATGCTATAAAATGTATATATAACAAAGATATGTATTATCTACACGAAAAGCGCTTATGAAGGAAAAAAGTTACATTGGGCGAGCGCTACCCCAACTCCCTTCTCGGCCATAATTATATACAACTTTAATGAACCATAAGAAATATGTTTAGTATATGCAGCTCCTGCTGAATAGAAGGAAAAATTGTTACATAATATAACAGAAGCAACAATTAAATGCCTACCTTTTATTTTGTATAATTTCATTTTCTAATAATTATAACTAATGTTTTCAATCAATGATTAATATTATTAATATAAAGATACTTTTAAAAAAAAATGCATGTTGGTTATGAAGTCCTCTATGTTTGCAAAATAATTTCGATATTTAAATTTTTTTCTCTAATGGTTTTAATTACTTTAATAAATTATTAGATGGAGTCTCCCCTGGAAGGGATGTTTAATGGACAAAAATTTTATGTAACATCATTATTGTTTGAATGATATTTTTTCTTCAAGCATATAACATCCGATATTGCAATAAAATATTTAAACTAAAAAAATGTTAATAATACATACATATTTACCTACAGACAGTAGTTTATCAATTACTCTGACTGGGAGTTTATTAAATATGAGTCAGAAGAAAATATCTAATGTCATATCCATTTAATACCAATGAATCATGGAGTTAGGGTTCCAAAAAACTTGAGAAAACAGTTACAAATATTTTAAAAAGTTAAATATGTAATTGCGTAAGCCGATACTCTGTTACTTCATGAAGTATGAAAACAAGAGTAAGTGATTAATTTAATCTAAAGAGTGCCCTCTCCTCATCCCTCAAGAAGAAAAAGGAAAAATATAATGAAAAAATAATCACGTGGAGCCCTAAACCGTTACAAGGATAAGGGTGGGGGGGGAGAGAGAAGTAGAGATAGAGATAGATAGATAGACAGATAGATAGAGAGAGAGGGAGAGAGAGAGAGAGAGAGAGAGTGCCTAACACTTCTTGTAAGAACTAAAAAAAAAAAGTTCTTGGTATGAAAATTAAATTTAAACAGATTTAGGTCAAAGATTATTATTTTAACACAATTAAGATAATTCTATTATTAACAACATTTTTTATTATTTATCTCTAATTCTCCTTCCCCTCCAATTAAAAACGATAGTAACTCAATTAATAACGATAGTAATAAGCTCAAGTAACAAAAAAGTTTAAATTTTTCAGGGAGAGTATAGACTGCTCCACACCCTAGTAAAACTCAATTATTTTTCTAAAAATATTTTTTCCCTAAAGTTTTAGAGGTAAATTAAAGCGTGTCAGTGCCATTGATGTTTATGCTAGCGTATGGAAAACACTTTAGGTGCAAAAAAAATGTACTTCTAACGTACCTTTTGCCAGAATAGTTAAAAAACTCCAGACCTTTACATATAAAGTGTAAAAGTGAGAAGATTACTAGGTTATGCATGTTATAAATTTTTTCCTTTTTTATTTTTCATATTTAGTGAAATTGAGTTGTAGAAGTGTAGGACATACTTAAAAATTTATATGAGTAAGGAGGAAATATTGAAAACGAGCTTTTTTTTTTTTTTTAATTCAAAACCGTGTTCTATTTAGTCGATATTTTCTTTATCCAGACATTTAAACTAAGATAATGAATCAATAATAATCAATAAACAATAAATTTTTACTCAATTATCATGCTTATACATATATAATTTATGCTTATATATTACTTCAAATTTAAATCCGAACACTAAAGTATTTATTGGATGTAACACTATAAAATAATTTATATTTCCAAGTTTAATATGTATGGTCTTCTTTTAAATCCTTCTGTTGATAAATAGAAGAAAAAGATTTTAATAAATAACATTGTTTTAAAATACTAGGAGTTATTCAAGGCAATTATATGTGCTATATTATTTTCTTGCTAGAGGCAATGTTTTTTTTAAATAAGAGAAAACGACAGAACGACCTGGATGTTAAAATTACCATAAAAAACAGACATTAAGTAAACGGCCAACTAAGGCTTTGATACAGTGACAAGGCCGAGAAAATAAATCGGTCTGAAGGCCATTCTTTTTTCCAAATCGCTAATCATAAATATGGATATAAAATAAATACTTGTATACATTATCAAGACTATTGACCTAGATAGAATTTACTTAAAGAACTCGTGGTGGGGGAGGTCAAGTAGCGAGTTGTCAACTAGCTTATATTTATATATTTGTTATCCTTCTAATTTCTCATGGTGACATTAAGTAGGAAAAAAAAAGCTTGTGGTGGAAAGTAGTAGCCCATAAGGTGAAAATCAATCCTTTTATGAAGATTTTCACCAAAAAAATTGAAAATTTTGATGAATTGCAAGAAAGAATTCTCACCTCTAAAAAATAAATAATAAAGATCATTTTTAGCATCTTCAACATAATAGAAAACATAACATGGGGGAAAAAATTAGCAATAACATTTAACTTTCTAGAACAAAGCCTCATCAGGAGGGAGACGGAATATCAGTAACTATTGCAATAACAATTATTACTTATATGCAAATACTAGTATCTATAATGATGAAAAATATACGTAGCCTATAGAGTTTTTACGTGATGATTCTTATACAATAAAATATTGTGTCTAAATGAAATTGCAAAAGAATGTACTGCTGGGTAAAATTTACTAGCGTTTCTTCTTACTTCAGGAAAAAAAAAAATCTTCACGACCTTGAAATGTTTTTTTTTTTTCTGCTGCACATTCAAATTGTTTTTTCATGTAAAAGACCTAAGGGATCACTGAAGATATGTATTCACACTTACATTGAATATACGTATTAACATAATCACGTTTTTCTTGGTTGGCTTTAGAGTCTCGAGGGATCTTTGGCCGCCTAATGCTCGCTGTGCTACACATTACACGATTGGGTATTTTCTTGAATCGCCAGCTCACTTTGGAGGACCCGCAGTTCCTAACTCTGTAGGGGTTTACTCCCTCGGGATAGTTGTCATCCGTAGACTGACGGATCACATTCGCCCTGGAGGCCGTAGTACCTTTTCCATATCACTGCCGAGACTAAAGCGAACATTGAACAGGCAATTTTGCTATAATAGTTTAAAAAATGGTCTGAAGGATTCCAACCGAGTAAACCACAACTCCATCATTAATTATTTTTTCTTTAGTGATAAAATACAATAAAAATGTCATATAAATTAAGTTAATTAATTATACATAATATATATATGTGTGTGTGTGGATGTGTTTGTGTGTGTGTGTGCGCGTGTGTATGTGTGTGTGTGTGCGCGTGTGTGTGTGTGTGTGTGTGCGCGTGTGTGTGTGTGTGTGTGTGTGTGTGTGTGTGTGTGTGTGTGTGTGTGTGTGTGTGTTGTGTGCACCCGATTTACTCATAATGTTATTGTATAAATTATTTATTATGCAACTTAAGTTGAAATGAAGTAAAACGAATAGAGTGCTTATGAAAAATCACGAGAGGCATGGTCGAAACTATTATAGTGTCAAGCTAGTTTAATTAGAAGAATGTCTTTTTTCGGTCACTTCAAAGGGGACATGCTTAAAGGTCATGCAAAGCGAGGCGACGGCGGCTAGAAAGGAGCAGTCATTTGCCTTATTTCAGATCTGGCTCTCCAGGGCAAAGTGGCTCTTAACGATGGATATCATGCTCGCCAATTGGATAAGACGCGTGGGCGGATTCCCCTTCCACACTGGAAAACTCTTCTCTCCGGAAATTCCTCTTCCCCCCCCCCCCCTACAGCCTTCTTCCGACTTCCAGGAGAAAGGAAATTCGTCAAACCATGTATGCTTACCACGTTCCACTTAATGTGGGTATATGTACATAGAAGTATACCATTAGTTTAACCTCACAAGTTCCAGGAAGAAATAAAGGTAAAATATATGATGGCATTGGGAAAGCGCTCAGATTTCATATTTACAATACAAATATGATGTATTTTTTATATACATTTTTAAGTGCCCTTTCAATTCATTAGGATCATGAAGGGAGAAGCTATTTACAGTTTGCCATTCTATTTTAATCATCCTTGGCATTTGGCAAGCTATTATTAGTCGATAAAAGTTTGTCCAGGGCGGGGCTCGAACCAGCAGTGCCAGGATTGAGGGGCCGAAAATGATCCTCTCAGTTATTTCGGAGCCTCTTAAATATATTCTATAATGTGAGTTCCTCCTAAAAGTTGTATGACATATAAACGTTAGAAAATTTCTTTAGTCAAATATATTCTTTGAAACTGAAATTAATTAATTTTATCATGATTCAAAGATGTCATTTCAACCATTAGCGAACTCTAATAACGCTTTGTATAAAGAAGCCAAAATACTGAATTAGGTTTCTCAAGAATAAAAACTGGTGAAAAGAAGTTATTTATAAATTTAATCCTCTCAGTAGTATTCTTAAATACTTTCCTTATTAAGCCTCTTTTATGAAAATGTTATAGAGCATATGTTAGTTAATAAAATTAGAAGCCTATTATGCTCTAAAAACTTTTAGTAACAATTATTATAGCAATAACTTCAGGTGCTAGAGAGCGAATAAACAATATATATAATTTGTTTCCTCATGTTATGAGATTAGAATGAATGGCTTGATTTCCCTGGAGGAAATCTGCTAATAAAGTAATTATGAAGTGTGAAAATTTCTTTAGTTCAGTACAATACAGTTATACTCAAAAAATATTGTATGTTAATATGGTGTAATGTATAAAGTTATTGCACGATTATGTGGTACAAAATTTGTTTACCTCCCTTACAACGACTTAGGGTCGAGGAGAAAGAGGCTATTTACTGGTAGCCAACCTTATTAAAAAACCCTATGGCTGTGGGGAAGATTTTATTGCGTTCTAGGTAAGAGCTTGCTAAGGGCGGAACTTGAATCCGCAACACCATGATTCAAAGAATTGATCGGATTTCCCGCGTAAAAAAACAAAAAAAAAATTGTATTTATATATTAATGGTGATAAATAAATGTCAGATTTAAACATCCTGTAATGTTTGATCTGGATTTTGAAACAAAAAAAAAATTGTTGTCAGACTACAAATGCTTACAGTACGAAAAAGATTAAGCTAATGAATACAATGAAGGAATGGCAGATATTTGGGTTGGAAGGTGAAGTGGTCAATCCCGAGGCTCGAGAAGTTGGCATAGCATGTCCTTACTTCAGCCGCAGAAACTTCAGCTAATTACAACTGGGAAGACGCCTGAATCTGCCATATCCCATTAACTAATCATACAGGTCGCGGTTTGTTTACTCAGAGCTCCCGGAGTGAGCCACTCGGACGCCAGTAATTGTATAATATAGGCGCTGGGAGATCCCATCTTCTTCCACTATTATCTCCAGCAATGGTCGTCCTCGATTCCCTGCGTAGATCTCCCCCCATCAACCCTACCTACCGGACAACAACCAGCTTTTGAAACTGGTGTGAATCTTGTGTAGCTTGATTTCCATCAACCTAGTGGTAAGTGGCGGAAGAATAAATAAATGAAGAGTAGGGCAAAAACGTATTTAAAAAAGTGGTTAAGGCATTTTTTATTATTTTTTTTTTCATTTTCCTCTATTACACGAATGTTGGGGACAATAATGATGTGTACTAAGGGATCGGTTGAAAACTTTATAAGAAAGAAGTCCTAGCTAGTGTTCACTTAGGTGGTAAATCTGCTTCAAGTGAAACCATTAAGAAGCAGGAAGAACAAGAGATTCTCATGTTCACTACTAAATATATTTCTTAGTCCAGCTGGCAGTAAAAATGTCCAGTGCAGCGGTCTTATCCTTTCTAGAATTTATTAAATATTTTATTTAGGTTGTGGTTTTTTATCCCACGTAAATTATAAATAATTCATGAGAGGGAACAGAATAAAAAAATCCTAAAGGATCTTTCTCGTAAGTTAGGCTCTCGCTAATGAAGAGGGAATAGAGTGAGATATCTAGCCTGTCCTTGTGGTGTAAAGATCAGCATACTAGGCCCGGATAGCAAGAGATCCAGGTTCGATTCCTGGCGAGGACAGATAGATTTTTTTATTCTGTTCCCTCTCATGAATTATTTATGTATTTATTAAACTATTAATTGTGGTCCTGGGGTAGTCAATGGGGTTCCCTACCGAATCTTGTTCTTGTACTTCTTTTATCGAGGAATAAAAGTTTGCCCAAAACCATTAGTGCTTATAATATGATAAAAAAATAGGATGACAAACTCTATGGTTTACTAGAGGTTAAACATTAAAATGAAAACTAGTAATTTACCCTCAAACAACCCTTGGGCAAAAATTAATAGCTTTTTATCAACTATCATTTTAATATAATCAGAGTAGGATTTACTAAATTATCTTCGTAGAGTAATCTTTACAAGTAACAAAAATTACTATTTCTTTATTCTTATCATAAATTGGTGAACTAAATTTCAAAAAATAAACCAGCAATAATTGATATACTTAATTGCCGTGAAAACAAAATAATGGAGCGGCCTAATCTCTAAAATTTTAAATGATGGGCTTAAGTTTTAAAATCATCATTGCAAGAAAGCATTAATAATCTTCTATGTTAATTTGTTTTCTAAGAACGATCTTCAATCTGAACTTGACTTGTTAAGCTTTTTTTAAAATAACTTGTCAGGTTATTTTAAATGCTTGCTAAATGTAATTTAGCTCTGCACTGTGACAATAAATGTTGTGCTAGTTATATGTCATATGACTATAAACATGACGGGGCTGGGGGGGGGGGAGGAAGAATACGAGAAAATGACATAAAATCATTCACAACAATGTTTTGTAAATCGTCTTGAAAATGATTCTGGAAAGCACGTTCGCATTCAAGGTCTTTCTGATTCGCCTTCGAGTGCCGATCAATCTTGATAATTTCAACGTGGATTGCTAGCCATAATTAAGACGTGGCTAATTTTATATCCCTTAGCGCTTGAACAGATCAAGGAAGCAATCTGGTCAATACAGCCTCCAATCATTGGTACTATAGACAAATAATACATTCGAAAAAGGAACTTAGAGTCATGGAAATGTGAACTTAGGGACAGGACGATCTCTCTCATCTTCATGATAGCCCTGAAGATGGCTTACAATGTAAGCCGAAACGTTGGCAGATAATCCTTTATTAAAAAATACATTTTTTANAGTTCCTGCATAATCAATCCACTTGTACTAAATACATATCCCAACTCTCTCGAAAGAGTTCATACATATTTGCAAAACGGTTGACCTACTTTTGATTATTGCTTATATTCTCAAGATCTCTTCAATATAGTTCCTGCATAATCAATCCACTTGTACTAAATACATATCCCAACTCTCTCGAATGAGTTCTTGCATATTTGCAAAACGGTTGACCTACTTTTGATAATTGCTTATATTCTCAAGATCTCTTCAATATAGTTCCTGCATAATCAATCCACTTGTACTAAATACATATCCCAACTCTCTCGAAAGAGTTCATACATATTTGCAAAACGGTTGACCTACTTTTGATTATTGCTTATATTCTCAAGATCTCTTCAATATAGTTCCTGCATAATCAATCCACTTGTACTAAATACATATCCCAACTCTCTCGAATGAGTTCTTGCATATTTGCAAAACGGTTGACCTACTTTTGATTATTGCTTATATTCTCAAGATCTCTTCAATATAGTTCCTGCATAATCAATCCACTTGTACTAAATACATATCCCAACTCTCTCGAAAGAGTTCATACATATTTGCAAAACGGTTGACCTACTTTTGATTATTGCTTATATTCTCAAGATCTCTTCAATATAGTTCCTGCATAATCAATCCACTTGTACTAAATACATATCCCAACTCTCTCGAATGAGTTCTTGCATATTTGCAAAACGGTTGACCTACTTTTGATTATTGCTTATATTCTCAAGATCTCTTCAATATAGTTCCTGCATAATCAATCCACTTGTACTAAATACATATCCCAACTCTCTCGAAAGAGTTCATACATATTTGCAAAACGGTTGACCTACTTTTGATTATTGCTTATATTCTCAAGATCTCTTCAATATAGTTCCTGCATAATCAATCCACTTGTACTAAATACATATCCCAACTCTCTCGAATGAGTTCTTGCATATTTGCAAAACGGTTGACCTACTTTTGATAATTGCTTATATTCTCAAGATCTCTTCAATATAGTTCCTGCATAATCAATCCACTTGTACTAAATACATATCCCAACTCTCTCGAAAGAGTTCATACATATTTGCAAAACGGTTGACCTACTTTTGATTATTGCTTATATTCTCAAGATCTCTTCAATATAGTTCCTGCATAATCAATCCACTTGTACTAAATACATATCCCAACTCTCTCGAATGAGTTCTTGCATATTTGCAAAACGGTTGACCTACTTTTGATAATTGCTTATATTCTCAAGATCTCTTCAATATAGTTCCTGCATAATCAATCCACTTGCACTAAATGCATATCCCAACTCTCTCGAATGAGTTCTTGCATATTTGCAAAACGGTTGACCTACTTTTGATAATTATCGATGTATAACCCCATATTTCCAAAATAAATGCCTCATAATTTACTTCTAGTTAATATGGATTTTTTCTGAGAGGAGAAATACAGAATGCTTAGCAAAACATAAATATGTTTTGCAACATTTTGACTACAAACACTTATTACTGTGATTTTTCAGATTGTAACTTAGATATGAAATGAGTTTGTTTAAGCGATCAACGTCTTAATATTACGCTATTTGTAACAAAATTAGGCATTTTTATGAAATTTTCCCCTGAATTCCATTAATCCAAATAGTCCAATTAATTACAGTAATTCAAGGCTGAAAAAACTTTTCAGTTTAAAATATCTGTTTAAAAGATTTAAAAAAAAAAAATCATTTTGATCGAATAATGTTTATTTAAGATCTGCATTTCAAAATTTTGTAAATGTTTTATTTGAATATATTGGGAAGGAGTTTTACAGAATGGTAGAAACGTAATGGAAGTAGATTGAACTGGGTTTGGTTGTACATACCTAGGAAGATTGGATCCAACTATCAGTGGAGGGGGGGCTTATCGAAAGATTGGAAAATACTGATATTGGAAGAACATACTCCGAGGTCTATTGGACCAAGGCTTAATTAAGGTACTGATCCAGAGCCCCCGTCCAATAAATATGAAAAAAATTTATATTTTTTTTTTAAGGAAAAGAAGTAAGTACTTTATGAAATGTAGACTTATTTTCCAAGAATCACCTGGGCCATACATTTGAAAAAAAATGTATTTATTTTAAATTCTTTGCGTACTGTATCACTTGTAAAATTTGAACTATTGTATTATTTTATTAGTGGACATTAATAGAGTAAAAATGACCATTAAGTAAAGAAGTAAGTAGAAGCCAGATCTCAAGCAATGCCCTTCTTCTTCTAGGACAATAATAGGTATCTCTTAAAACTGATAATAATACTTAAAAAGCTTTTATTATTATAATTGTTTTATTTTATTTTATATTTTTTTTTTGGGTCTTGTTTAGATTAGGCCCGCCAGTTATTTTATATTGACATTTTATACAGAAATAAAATCACATGTTTAAATATTATTTAATTTAGTATTGTTTGTGTAATTGCGGTTATAAAAGTATTACAAAATGAATGTTTTTGATGTTTACGATTTATGCAAAGAAGAACAACGAGCCAGGATTTTTTTTGAAGAAAGAGGAATTCTACCTAAGGAAAGACATTGTAAAAAAGGCCACATTATGAAATTTTACGAAGAAAGGAAAAAATATAGGTGCAACAAAAGAGAATGCCGGTATGAATGTGGCATGTATACGGGTACATGGCTATGTGGCAGCAGGTTACCGTTAAGTAAAGCCCTTTTATTCA
>KZ807173.1:29571-51634 GCA_000696205.2 Oncopeltus fasciatus | reverse complement strand
CAAATAATGTGTAATGATTATTTTATCTTAATTTATTATTAATTTGTTTGATTTATAAATTTAAAATAAGTTTTATTAGTAAATTTATGTTTTCTGCTAGTGCAAAAATTGTTATGGTTTTAATTAGTTTTTTAAGTTTATAAATATAATTATTTAAAATTGCCGTTCGTAATTACTCCTCCCCGATCCTTTTCTATTAAAAAAAAAATAAGACGTTACAGAATACCGAATGGATTTCAGTTTCAACTTTTGTTGCGTAGTAAGAATTTGTATTTGTCATTCAAATAAAAAAAACCTGCTTAAGTATTTCAAATTATTTTATTTAAATAAGTTTTTTTTTTTAAATATGATGAATCTACACATTTGTATAATCTCTTATTATTTTTTTTTCTAGGTGTTAGCCTCCTTTTAAACCACTTACGGTCACGGAGGAATAGGACAACTACAGGTTGCCATCTCATTCTGAACATCCCTAGTTCAGGACATATTTTATCGATAAAAGCTTGTCCGGGGCGGGATTTGAACCCGCAGCTCTAGGATTGAGATACTAGAACAAATCCTATGAGCTACCTATGGCGCCCCCCTATATTTTTAATAATTTGCTATGGCATTAATTAATTTGTTTAATACAGTTTATTTTAGTCTAAAAAACGTTCTGATACAGCTGATTCACTGCTACTCTCAAGGATGGATTAATGATATGTCATTATTTAAGTTCTGGGACTTTAATACAATGAATATAAGGAAGTCTAAATTTAAAAAAAATCTTACTACCTCAGCGGGGACACAAGTTCCACCATACAGCAAGAGACCCGGGTTCGCTTCCCGACTGAGGTAGTAAGATTTTCTTTAAATTCTGGCTTCCTTGTATTTCCTGTATAAAATTTGGCAATAAAAATAACGTGGGATAAAATCATTATTTTCCCCTTCAACCATGCAGAAGTAAAAAAGTACGTATTCCTTGCAGTTAAAATATAGTTTTAATTGTCTTCTGAGTTTGCTAAAAGTGTCGGAGTTCATTAATCGTTTGCGTTAAATCGATCTAGAGATCTGGACATAATTCTCTTGCCCATGATTGATGACCTAGTCAGTAAGAAAGCAAAGTCTTTAGTGCATAGGTCTTTTTTCTGGCACTAACATCTGCCAATATGTGTAGAGGACCATTAATTTAAAACAGTTTTGAAGGATTCGACAGGAAAGATTTTTCATTCAAGACACCAGCCTTGTAGTTATTGTTCCCTTAACAGAGAGATGGATCATAGTTCTGCATTGTCTAGTAATGGCAACAAAATATATCATTACCAGTTTACAACTGTAGGAATAACAATGAGACAAATTAATGTATATGTTTAGTTTTGACTTATGATTGCTGTAAATGCTTATGGTATAAGACAATATAATATTATTGAATAAGAGAGTATCATGAATATATTTATTTCCTGTTATGTAATTTTACATAAGACTGTGTTTTGACAGAGTGTAATACAACTGACAAAACCTTTGTCATAGTAATAATATCTTTATCGGTATTTACGAATTTAAAAGTGATTTTTCCTCAAAACATACGTATAGTCTTATTATACAAATATTATACTATAAGATCGCTCAGTCTCGTTTCGGGCCAAATAAGCTATCGTGCCTTCCTAATTAAGTGTACATTATTACTGTGTGTAAAAAGTATAAATTAAAGCATCCTGAATAATTTTATCAAGTTATTTTTTTGGTATTCAATAATTTTAAATGACGTTACCCAATATTAGCATTAACTTTATCATTTGTAAAGAAATATTTTAATTACGGAAACCAAGCTTCTTTAGGTCAAGGTACTATGAATGCGAATCGGATTTGATTTTTTTTATTTCATTGCGATAGTCTGGAAAGTATCAGTATTATTAGCTACTTGTATTAAAAATGATCATGTTTCACAACACAAAATATTCATAATTTTTGCACAAAATAAATAAAAATAAATTTCATTTTACAATGTAAAATCATAAAAAATTGAAAATAAAAAATGAAAGAAAATGAATATAACAAACATCTACTTAACCCTTTACTGCAATAGCCAACCCCGCTTAAAAATATAATTTCCTTGGATGAAAAGAACATTAAACTTAAAAACATGAGTTTCATTATAAAAATAATACGAATTATGATAATATATAACACAATATATTATAATAAAAATTGTCTGTAGTAAANATAATTTAAATTTTAAGAACTATTATTTAGAACTCATTATAAAAAATGAAATGATAAATAAAAGTGCTTTTCTCAGTTAATGTAATTATAATATAATAAATATTAAATGAAAATAAAACCAAAAAATACTCTAATATCATGATCAACCTCAGTAGCAGCTAGTATTTATATAATATCCATTAAATACTGCTAGATTGTTCAATAGAGAAATTTTTGTGATATTTATTTTTCTACCCTTTATTCGAGAAGTTCACCTGACAGTATCGTCTGCTATCATAAAAAATTATATCAGGACCTATAACTACAGTTTAAATTATAATTACACAATACGAAATTAATAAGAAGCAAGATATACATAAAATTGTGGGTAAATAGCACAAAATTATGTTTCACATGTTTTTTAAAAAATTTTATTTTTGATTAATTTACATCAATGTGCGATTTTCACTATTACAGTACACATTTCAATTTTATGAAAGAGATATTGCATATTAGAGATCAATATACAATATCGTATAGTAATCAGTATTTTAAGACATAATTTAGTAAAAATAGTTCATGCAGTAAAAAAAAAAAGTTTTCTTGCATACCTGTGTTGTTTTACATATTGTAAATTTTCAAAGATGCTAAAATAAACAGTTAAAAAAGTATTATGAACTTTATTTACACAGTTTGTAGCTTAATTTGAAATTCTTTTAATTTATTTTAAAGTTTTTACATTTATTTCCCCATAATAAAATAATTCTTCTTCTTTATTACTAAAAAATATTTATTCTCCAATTTATCACTCCTTCAAAGTTCCGATATGAGCAATTAATTTGTAAGACGAGAGAAGATAATGAAAATGTTGGACACTTAGGAGAATGATAGTCAAAGAAGGAGGTCTCTTTGCACTTGAACTTAGGCTGAGTGCATTCAAGATGCAAATCAGACATTAGCATTCCCATCCTCTTTTGGAGGTTTTATCACTTCATTTAAGTGCCTTGCCTCGAACTCTCTCTTATCCATCTTTCTCGCTCTTCTCTGACACCCATCACAAACTGACTCGTACACATTCTCTCTTTCCTTCTCCCTCTCCTCTACCTCCCATCACTAACTCATTCATAAACATTCTCTCTTTGTCCTTCACTCTCTTCTCTGCAACCCGTCACTAACTCACTCATTGACATTCTATCTTTTTCTCACTCTTCTCTACTAAAGTTTCTCTCTCTCTCACTATCTCTCTCTCTCTCTCATGCACAACCGCGAGTGAGATACTCTGCTCAGGTGTTCACTTTTTAAAAGTCGACTATAGTAGAATTTTGTAATATCAGTTGGAGTTCTTTATATAATTGAGTAGTTGAGTACAGTTTTCCCGTTTAATTGAAGTTGGAAAACTATTCTAAATGATGACACGAACAAGAGAAGCCGAATTCACTGATAAGGAGCCTTACGATAAGGGAGGCGGTAGCAGTGAGCAGGTTAGAACCAATGTAAATTAATAAACTGACTTTTGAAATAAAATAAAAATAACAATGGAGGAAGAAAAAAAAGAAAAAAGGGAAGCCCCTCACAATTATTTATTTTTAAAAATATCATCAAATTTTGTTGGTTCTTTAGCCAGTAGAGTAGTGGAGATGGTTAGGAGCGAATTAGAGGCCTAAATACAGTTGGAAATAAATAAACTAAAAGACGATATAAATACTGAGATTGAAAAGTTACAGAATGAACTGTATAGACATAATCAGACACTGAGACAAAATATATTATATCATACTCGTAGTATAATATGTTATTATAGTCTTAATGCATGGGCAAATTCAGGTAACTGCTATCTCTACTCATGATCTCCTTTATCTATCTTACAGGAGAGGGACAATACACAATAATGCTAGATTAGCAAATAGAAGAAATTTAACTAAAATGGATATGACTTCTTTCAATTATGATATACAAAACGTTGATTGGGAACCAGATCTAACCAAAGGGTTCATATTGCCCTAGACTTGAGAGAACATGTTAGCTGCCAGTGAGCCGTAGAGAGCTCAATTCCCTCCAAATAGAAATAAAGGGTTCATCGTCCTTTCGTAGGGCCTGTATAGGAGAGTGACACAGGGGGTTCGGCTGACTGACCATGTGTTGCTGTGTAAATTTTTACTCTTAAGTAATACCTCTTTTTATTCTTTATTCATATTTTATTTGTATTATTGTGTGGTAATTAATGCAACTTAAGGAGTATAAATATTGAAAATATTCAATGTGTATTGTCTTTAAGAGAAGATTCATCGTCCTAAGGCAATAAAGTACTTCTCTCTCTCTCTCACTCTCTCTCTTTCCTCAAGCTTTCCCTCTTTCTCTTCTTAAATATGATTCTCTCGAACATAAATAACCACATTTAGTAATGAATCATTAATCAATTACACATGACGATTCATCAACAGAAATGGGTTGAGAAATAATATGTGTGTGTGTGTGTTTTCATATTTTATTTCCTTCACTCTATCATTCTTTCCCTTTCCCAAACACTACTCCACTTTATATATCTATTTTTTCATAATTGGTATTATTATTTAATTCTCTACGTTCTTTTTACAACTATATATTTTACTAGACAGACAGCGATAGAATTGAGAATAATTTACTGATATAAAAAATAGTCTGCTGGACAACTTTTCTATACGATTTTTGCTGGTAGGAACGCATAATAAGCTGTGAATATTCAAATCGTCTGCCTATATTTATCTTTGTATGTATTTAAATTTATATCATTGTAGACTCACATATGAGCCCTTCTGGGAGAAGCTTATATTCAATCCGATATAAGATTTTTTCTCTTGAAGCAAGTGTTTTGCTGAAGAATCCTCCAAGCTGTCTACATAACCGAGTATTTTTCTCTCGCAGAAAATGACTGCCTAATCTCGTATGCGTACTTTCCCCCAGTCATTTAAATTCCTTGTCGTATTACAATTTCCCCCAAGTGAAATTTTTTTCTGATAATGATGAGTTAAACCAGCCCCAGGACATTTCTACTGCTCTATTGTTTTTCGTGTTTTCACAGGAATTTCCATTTTAGCAGATTTCCCGTAAGGAAATCAAACTAATCAGGGTGATCCTGTGACGTGATTTAAAAAATATTTTAACAGATTTTCACAGATCCTACATTGGAGATGTTCCGAGTAGGCATTCGTGTTTAATTCCAAGCCGTTGGATTAGTTCGTAAGTGGCTTAAATCGGTTGGCAGTTGATAGGTGTGGGGGAGGAGGGAAGGGTTTCAGAAAACAACCACATTGGAATAAATATCGGTTACTTCGTTACATACGGAAAAAAACATTGAACACATTATGTGTGTTATATTCCAAAACATTTTCAAAATATCCATAATAGGGAAAATAATTAAAAAGGTAATTTCGAGGAATGGTCTTTTATTTAAATATAGAAAAAAAAATTCGATAATTATGCTATACATTGCTAATATTTGAAACAATTAATTTTTGTGCCAAAGTTTATAATCGTAATATCTTTGTATTTAAATTATATAAAAAAGTTCATATTTGATAATAGTTGTAAAATTTAATTTTTAAATGCTTATATTTTGTCATTTTTACGAAAAATGCTTACAAAAAGGAAGAGATTTAGGAATGTAACTCTGATGCTTCAGACTTTCCCCCACTCTTCTTTCCGGCCAGTCTAGAGCGAGGCTCAGTAGTCTTAACTTTTACGCTTGTTGTCCTTTCCGGTTTATAAGATATATTTCTTTTCTCATTTTCTCTTACTTATGTCCATCTTAAAGGAAATTTGGGAAATCTGCTTAGATTACACAGCTCCTATTATATGACGTGATTGTTTTTGCTTCTTTTATTATTGATTTCTCTCATCTAAATATTTTGATATAAATTTTGTTATATTTAGTACATAGTATATTTCTTTATTTACGTTTTTATGAAATATATGTTTATTAAAATGAATAAATCTAATTCGATTTAATAAATTGCAAAGTTTAAAAAAAAGGAATTATTTCTAGTTAACTACGTAAACATTCACAGTATTTTTTCAGTTCCTATACAACTGAGCATAGTTTAATTAGTAAGGATATTATTATATATGAATAAAAACTTGCAAGATTAATTGAGGCATTTTTTAATTTTTAAAAACACAAAAACACTCCAGTAGTACACCTAGAGCTGACAAGGCAGGTGCACTCATTATAAGGTGACTAGGAATATAGAATCATTGATTCAGAAAGCGCTCAGCAAGTAAAATATATAAAAAACAAATTGTCATGAACTTCACAACCAGCGCAAATAAAAGATTATTATACTTTTGTATTAATATAATATAATTAATNAACTTTATCTTCCGGAGGACATCTTCCCCGCCTTCCCGACGTGAGGGATACGCTTCGTGCAGGCGTTTCTTCCATAGAGAGCAGCAGCACTTGGGTCCTTTGAATTACAATCCTAGAACATTTTTCACTATTTTTTTACATCCACCTAGCCGAGGGTTAAAAAAAAAAATAAAAATAAAAAAATAAAAATCACGAGAAAGTCCGTCAGGCAGGAAATGCGAAGACTAAGCAGTTTTCCAATGTTTCAGTAATATGAAAATGAGAAATCTGCTTAGTTTACGTAGCGTCCTGCGTGCTGGACTATCATTTGTTTCTTATGTTATTAGAATATCTATAAGATAAAATTATTGGAAATTA
This sequence comes from Oncopeltus fasciatus, assembly GCA_000696205.2. Taxonomy (NCBI): domain Eukaryota; kingdom Metazoa; phylum Arthropoda; class Insecta; order Hemiptera; family Lygaeidae; genus Oncopeltus; species Oncopeltus fasciatus. The sequence goes on along the minus strand of KZ807173.1, from coordinate 44,751 downwards.
TTTTCTATAATACTAATACGAATATACATATAATGATGCTTACAATTTCATATTAGCCATGATAAGAAGGAGGCTAGGTTTATTGTTTATGTTTGCATCTTATTATTGTCGGTAGCGATGGTCATCAGTTGGGGGAGAAAAAAAATTCAGTATAATTTCATACTTTTTATTTACGTTTAACTGCTTTCAGGCTCCGCCCCTAAAGTTTGAACGTCAGAGCTACCTGCATACTCTCAGACACTACTGGTATCTTGAGGCAGCAAAAAGGTTCTGTTGGTGGACACTGTCCTTCCGAAAACTAAACCCAAGTGAAAGTGGAGTATGTAAGACGGAGATCTTTCGTTATATAAATTTTTATTTTTGTGACAAAAGAAGTAATTTATTCGAAAGATGTTTTGTGAATAAACCGTAAAAATTTTTTAAATTTAATTTTCGAATTTAGGATTTTAATTTAGTAAGCTTATATAGACATAATGCACTGAATTATGAAGAGAATTCAAATAATGTGTAATGATGCATCTATAGAGATATTTGGTTCTTACCCTATTCGAATGTGAATATTAGTTTATTTGGTAATGTACATTATATTTCACAGAGGGTGTTAGGTATGAAGTTGGAGGAGGCTAGGTTTAAAAAATGATTTTGTGCTATATTTAAGTTTCGAGGTAAATAAGTAGAATAACATCGTTGACTTTTTTCATGTCTGAGCTTCTGTTTGAAAATAAATTGAAAAGGGTTTTTAAAATGATTACTTAAAAAAGGAAATTGCAAGGGAAGCTGATGTAAAGTGACATGTCTTTGAGAATTGCGCTTGAAGGGCTGGAAGATGTGGGGATCGCACTTTATCTGGGTTCGGTCCTCGAGATTCCTCCGAGCAAAGTCACCAGAGCTCGAGTCAGCAAATCTCAGCGGGACTTAGTGCAGTGAGAGCACTTCTCCTTCAAGCCCCTTCGAGTATGACTTGTCCCTTCTGACCTTGTTTCTTCTCGAAATCGATTGGGCAGAGTGGAATGCAGACTGCGGCCGGCACAAGTACTTCCCTCATCTTCCTTCAAGGATGAAGATACACTCCGTACACTCGAAACAGACGTAACATAAAAACCCAAGTATTAGTATTCGACGTTCATATTTTCCTTTTCACTGCAATCTCCTGTAGTACTCTATAGTTTAATAACCAATCAAATTGACTAAAACCACTCATTTTATAATATGTGAAGAACAAATTATGAGCTTCTAAAAATAGAGATGTACTATATAAAATTATAAATATTTGTTTTGTACGTTGTGTGCGTGACACAACTTTTGAAAAATTTTGGCAGGCCTTCATCTATCCTGTATTTGACAATATAAAATATTGTCAACAATTTTTAAAGTAATAAAAACAAATTTGGTCTTTACGTTTATATTTGCAAACCGTTCGATTTGAAGTTTGTTAATGGGTGAAATCGGTCGACTAGAAGGAATGGGTCTAGAGGGAGACCGACATTTTTTTTATTAATATTTTTGTTTATATTACCATTAAAAAAAAAAGGTATACAAAAAAATAAGTAATGAGTAGTATATATAGTATGTAGACGAATTTTATAACGTTTATGTACTATAACATTTTAAAAAGAATGCATATTGAGAAAGCTATGGTTGGTGGGACTCCTAATTTTTAATGATATGGAAACAAAATTCGGTATTTAGGCTTAAAAATTGCAAAACTGTCGATTGAACCACTTTTTTCTTGAAATCAGATATGTGTATGTTAAGAAGAAGATGAAAATATATAATATCTTCATTTTTATTGGAGTTACGAAAACCTTTTAAGCATGTAGTAAAAATTTAATTTTGAAAGTTAATGTTTAATACAATTTTTTAAACTGTTTAGTCGTATAACTGAAAACTCTTTTTGAGAAAGATCTTAAGAATTATAGCTACAACATAATTTTCCGACCAGTATAGATAGTTCAGTAGCCTTCACATAAACGCGCTTTACTCTCTCCAGTTAAGATATAATTCTTCATTGACTCTCATTATATCAAACTAATGTCATATGGGACATATGTTTCTGCCTGACAGCCTTTTTTATATTAGCCTTTGTGTATGGTTGACAAGCTTTTTCTGGGCCACTAGTACCTTTGAGAAATCCCCAGAAAAATAAATAATGGTCGGAGGTAAAAAAAAAAAAAAAAAAATCCCTCATAAAAATAACAGTGAAAAAACCATCATATTATAGTAATGAACTGTGGTTTTCAGATAAACATCATAGCATGCAATATGCAGAGTTCCAAAGCTCGCCCGATATCTGCTATCAGCTTACTTTTATTAGTCTCAGGTTTCGGAAAATCAGAAGATAAATTGGAAAAATAAAAGGGTCTTCTCAACTAACGATTATATATTCGATATTCGGATTACCATATCAGTTTTCCAATTTTTTAGTACTTAATTTACAAAACGTCATTTGAAAATTTACTGCTTTAGCCTTCAATATAATAGACGTTAAATGTTTTAGGGCTCATTATATCTTGACAGCTGATACGAATTCAATTTTATCAGCCATTGATCTCATTGCTGTTGTTACCCGTGGCCGGATGTGCACGCGACCGCACGGATTATGTCCAGTAGGAGTACGCACACACAGAAGTGCGTATACACTGAATCAAGTGAATACTCTGACCCTGTGGTTTAAGTGTCATTAGGTGTTGAGCAGTATAGGAATAACGTATGAAACTTTGCTCAAGTCCTATTAAATGTTTAGTTTTCATTACAGTAAATAAAGGGTATGAAGCTATTGACAGTGTAAACGTGTCAAATTGTTTAAAAATTACCATTAATTCTACTAAATAGTTATCAAAAATGTTTGTACACACACACAAACACGTACAGAGGCACTCGTACTAATGTTACGTTCACGATTTAGCATACAAGATTTAAAGATAAATCAAATTCGATATTTTTGCTGTGTAAATATGTATTCGTTCGTGCAATAATTTCTACATGAGCTAATTTTTTTTTAAGAATGAAAGAGTAAAATTTTAAATTCAAAAAAATTCTTCAATAATATCGCTTACTATGCATGATATTATTAGGATGCTTGTTGGTTAAGCAACTATCCCTTCCTCGCCCCAAGCGAAGTTTAATTGCTCTATCTCCTTTTCGCTTTTAACTTCTGGAGCCAATTATCGGCTCACATTATACCAGTATTACCAATTCGTATTTATAACACATTAGACATTAGTTGTTATCCTAATTATGGTACACTCCAACCAGTAGTTGAAGAAATTCATCTCTAATCTTATTATCTTACTTTGCGAAAAAATATTTTACATGGGATTTGTGTCGGGTACAGATATTAACAGTGTCCGAGATAGAAAATAATTTTTCATGTTTTCTCGTGAAGTTGTTTCTAAAGGCCGTTTGACGTCTAAAATGTCGATTTCTGATTAAGCAGTTAGAGTATGTGTGGTTCAGAAAATTCACAAAAGATACATTGCAGTGGAGATTCAAGGTTAGTGGAATAATATTTTATATTTGATTTTTATATTCTGTTTTAATACTTGCAATGGAACATGAAATGCTTTGTTTCATCGCGAAATATGAAGTACATGCCCCATTGTGGAAGCGCTATCCTCACCCTTTTTGCAAATTCAGTCAAGGGTAAAAGCTTCCCTAATCATTTAGTCAAGTATATATATATATACAACTGAGGCAATTATTTTTCTATCTAGTCCGCAAATCAGGCAAACCCAATGTTAATGTGAATTCAACTCAACTCAAATAAAAATTTGATATATGATGAGAAATATTGCCATAAAAACCAATAAATACTGAGAGAATTTTTCTACTCTTATTATTGTGCAGCAATTTTTTAAATGCATATATATNTTATATATATATATATATAATTACTAATTGAGTAGATTTAAGTTTTCAATGTCAAGCAAATAATAATCAGAAGCACATTTTGCCCTATTGTATTGGTCCATATTGATATATAAATCATTGTACCTCAAGTCATTTATATGTCTCGATCCATGGCATGAAGCCAAACACCACCCCCGTGAAATCCATTAGGTCGACCTTGTTTATCCTTTGAATTTCTACTCAATTCATATTATAGGATTCAGATAAAATCTAAATACATCATAATAATAATGTTTTTTTTTAATAACATTTGAATACATATTAGAATACGGGTAATTTATTTTATAAATAACCTAATAGAGAATGTAAGCCATTCCAAGCCAAGAATAAGGCTAAAGGTCCTGCAAACAATTACAATTTAAATAACTTCATTTCTTTAACTGAATGTTAAAATTTGCGAAAAGATAAATAAATGTATTAAGGTAAATATATCTGTAACACGAGAGATTATTAAGCTATCCATTTTGCCTACACTTATAAGGATTAATTGTAATTATGATTAACTTAGGAATCAGAAAAATAAATTTTTATAAATAAGAAATTAGCGATCATCTGTGTCGGACTTAAGAAATGGAGCTTAATCCGAGTTCTCCATTTGACAGGCATTTATTCAGAGAAGGGTGCCACGGCAAATGTACGTAGTGAATTAGGGCAAATCCTCTTACATGTCTTAAATGGTTAAATTGAGCATATCAATTTTTTTAAATGTACCGAAATTTCGTCATCAAACGTTACTGGTTTAAACCCAACCAAAAGTGTCCAATCTATTTTCCAAATAAATGAAATTCCTCATTTTGTGCGGAGTTTTTTTTTTTTTTTTTTTTTGTGTATAAATTATCAACTACCTACCCTTCAATCAATAACACACTGTATTGCAACTTAAGTGTTTAATTAGTTACAATTAATTATGGTAAGTCAATCAAATATTAATGGTTTGAATATCAAGATGATTATCTACTTTATTCCTGATTAGGAATTCAATGGACTTCCGTTACAGTCACTATGCTTCTTCTTGAAAACAATGACAAAAAAGACTGCTTGGTCCAGGGGCCGCACTTACACGAAAAAATTGGATTACATCAGTATGATGATGCTCGAAGGTGCTATGTAAGCTGGGAGGCTGTTGCATCTAAGAGAGGAATGAAAAATACTATAAATGCATTTTGAGAGTCTAATGAGCAATGGTTACTTGCTTTCTGGGGCTTTAACACCCAAAGAATAAGAGTTCGGACTGGAGCTCAGAAATAACAAATAACCGAGCTAAAAACCAGTTCGGGTGAGATGGCAATCGTTTATTTACCCTAATGAAAGTATTTACCAACAATATATAAGGAATTTATAACATAAATGAGAATAATAATTTTAAAAAATCTTTGTTGTATGTCCAAACTATTTATAAAAAAATATAATTGTATACTTTATTCCAAAAAAATAAAATTTTATTTTTATTAAGGTTATTATCCATCTATCGTTTTTATTAACGATTTGAAGCAATTTGAATGGAGAAAGTGTGGTTTATTGAAAACAATTAATTTCAAAGACTAGTAATACGTTAGATGCATTAGCTAAGTGAGTAAGCTAAGCCTACTTAAGTGGAATACAAATTAATGTAACAGTTAATTTTTTTAATTTTGTGGCAATAATAACGAAATAAATATACACTTTAAAAACAAATTAAGGGAAATTCTGCTTAATCTCTTTAAGTTTAGGCGTAAGGTGCGGGAAGTCGCATTGCTAATTTAGTTTTAGTCCAGGGGGTGGATTCTTAGGATTAGATTCCGTCGAAAACGATTGGGCATTTTGGTTAGGATTAAATGGAAGCTGACTTTGAGAGGGTTTGAAACGAGTGGAGCCGAGGTCTTAGACATATATTTAATAAAATCGCTAGTGAGAGAAGAGCTGGAACACTATATGGGAAAAACTAAATAAACATAAACATTTTAAATAAAACATAAGTTTGCAAATTAAAAACAAATTTTTTAAATTTAAATTTAAATTACAGAAAAAATGTCGACCTCAATTATAATAGTTATAAACAAAGCAAATGCTATATATTTAGCATTATCGTAGCAGAAAATAGTAGACTGAAATTATATCAACAGTTATTTTGATTGATAATTAAACTGTAATTTATTTTTCTACGTATTCATAGCGTAAGGATTACTAAAAAATAACTATTAAATCAAATAAATTTATAAAATGAAATGATTCACTAGTAGAAGATTATTTATCGTTAGTTTTTTTAAAAATATTTCAGTAGCTAAACATGAAGTTTCAGAATTTTTAGTTGGATTTTCAAAATTAAGCATAAAAAGTGACCATTACCTCATCCAAATGCCAATCCAGTGTATTGGAAAATACATACCTATATATTGTATAACACATATGTGTTTGTGTGTGTCTCAAACACCTAGAAGGACTCCTATAAAATCTAAAAGGGATTGATTCTGAAAGAAATTGATTGGATAAGTCTCTAAAACATGATACTGAGGTTAACACGATTACGGTATAAGATAGAGCGGTAGAACGGACTCAGGTTGGCAATTGACTTGCCTCAATTCTCATCATCATTGACAGAAACTAATCCGACCCAGGAATTTCCTGTCTGTATCAATTAGAACCAATCGACTTCGTCATTCATTGCCTTTCACCTGCCTCGAATCTCTATGAATTACGCCTAACTCCATAGATTATATAGTATTTATACGTATTCTTTAATTTTTCATACTAATTTAAAAGAAAATATATTTGTCCTATTCTAAGATGATTTTAGTTGGGGTTTGGTCAAGGTAGATCCAAAAAAACACAAATTTCAAAAATGTATTTTTTAATAAAGGATTATCTGCCAACGTTTCGGCTTACATTGTAAGCCATCTTCAGGGCTGTAGAAATACAATGTCATGAGAATACAATAATAATTAAAATTAGTATAATAGAGAATTACAATAATATAATGTGATATCAAGAGTATGAATGTAGAAAGCTATGTAAATATCCTCCTTTTGAAAATATATTTGGTTTGAATGATTTGGAAAGCTCTTTTCCCCAAGCTTTTTTAGGATTTGAAAAATTATAATAATGTGAAATTTTAAATTTATTTTTAAATATACACGAACGCAATATCTATCGCTTCCAAGGGAAAAACCGTTTATACCGTGTATAATACATTTAATCATTGTACAGTAAAACGACATGCGTTTCAGTGTTTGAGCCTGGCTGGAGATAAAGGGAACCTAAGACTCAAAGTGTGTTACAAAATGTTTTAAATTCTGTTCTTTTTGAAGAATAATAAGTACCCCCTCCCCTTTGTCAGAACCACGCACTCTTTGGGTTTTATTCAATCCATCCACCCTGAAGGGTTTCCACCCCACGCCTTATTGTTCAAAATGGAACAGATGTAGGGGCTCCGGCTCGGAAACTGATTCCAGATCGGCACACACAGTTTCTAATGATGCCATGATTGATAGGATAAGGTTGTGTGGCTTCCCTCGGAACGGCCCCAATCTTACATTGATCGCACGTGGATTGGATGTGGATTGTGTCTTTCCTCATCTGTAGCTTCACACACGACCGTGACTGGTATTTCGAGCCTCCAGATATCCACTCATATATATATCATTTATTTGTCTTCACTGAAATGTATCCCAACTGTTAGGGATTGCAAACAAGGTTGGGGTGCCAGTCGTTACTAAGGATTCTCTGGCCGTCTTGAAAAACAGATCTTTATATCTAAGAACACTAGTGAAGAACTTTTAATTTATTTGTCTCACTTCAAATTTTATTTATATAAAAATATTTAAATGCGTATGTTATTGTTTATTTTCGTACGAATGCAGTATGAATAAAGATAACATCTATTAGTTAGATGTTAAAATTTTAGTTGCGCCATTGACATATATTAGTCAACTCGTTAATCGCAAAAAAATTTAGGTTAGTGGGTTTATTTTACTTCCATAACTGGAATATCATGATACAATGAAGAGAATTTTGAATCCTATAAATTGAAGTCAAAACACAAAACACATTGAACTAAATAATATTTCTTTGAAATATTGTATTGGAAGTGATAATATCCTGTAGTAATAAAATTAGTATATCATTATTCTATGCAAGTGATTAACTTAGGAATCAGAAAAATAAATTTTTATAAATAAGAAATTAGCGATCATCTGTGTCGGACTTAAGAAATGGAGCTTAATCCGAGTTCTCCATTTGACAGGCATTTATTCAGAGAAGGGTGCCACGGCAAATGTACGTAGTGAATTAGGGCAAATCCTCTTACATGTCTTAAATGGTTAAATTGAGCATATCAATTTTTTTAAATGTACCGAAATTTCGTCATCAAACGTTACTGGTTTAAACCCAACCAAAAGTGTCCAATCTATTTTCCAAATAAATGAAATTCCTCATTTTGTGCGGAGTTTTTTTTTTTTTTTTTTTTTGTTTTNTCTTTACGTTTATATTTGCAAACCGTTCGATTTGAAGTTTGTTAATGGGTGAAATCGGTCGACTAGAAGGAATGGGTCTAGAGGGAGACCGACATTTTTTTTATTAATATTTTTGTTTATATTACCATTAAAAAAAAAAGGTATACAAAAAAATAAGTAATGAGTAGTATATATAGTATGTAGACGAATTTTATAACGTTTATGTACTATAACATTTTAAAAAGAATGCATATTGAGAAAGCTATGGTTGGTGGGACTCCTAATTTTTAATGATATGGAAACAAAATTCGGTATTTAGGCTTAAAAATTGCAAAACTGTCGATTGAACCACTTTTTTCTTGAAATCAGATATGTGTATGTTAAGAAGAAGATGAAAATATATAATATCTTCATTTTTATTGGAGTTACGAAAACCTTTTAAGCATGTAGTAAAATTAAAAAGGTAATTTCGAGGAATGGTCTTTTATTTAAATATAGAAAAAAAAATTCGATAATTATGCTATACATTGCTAATATTTGAAACAATTTGTCTTTTGCATTTCTTGAAGAGATTTTGAAAAGGAAAATAGCTGGTAAATAGACTGATTTTAGAAGTTATTTTCCAATTTATTATAGTTGTGAGAAAGACAAAAAGACAAGGTTGACACGAGCCAGGGAGACCAACACTCCATACGAAATTGTAATACTGGTGCTATTGGAGAAGCAGTTATGTGGGACTTGGAGTAGGGGTAAACTTTCATTACAGTCAATTAGATTCAACTTTATCTTCCGGAGGACATCTTCCCCGCCTTCCCGACGTGAGGGATACGCTTCGTGCAGGCGTTTCTTCCATAGAGAGCAGCAGCACTTGGGTCCTTTGAATTACAATCCTAGAACATTTTTCACTATTTTTTTACATCCACCTAGCCGAGGGTTAAAAAAAAAAATAAAAATAAAAAAATAAAAATCACGAGAAAGTCCGTCAGGCAGGAAATGCGAAGACTAAGCAGTTTTCCAATGTTTCGTTCAGATGGATATTATTGAGATTAAGTAACGAATGATAGGGTATACCCTTATAATAATCACTAGGGCCTATAGGTAAGCCATAGAGAACAAGAGAAGTCACTAAACCAGGCTTTTTACTAGCCTGATTAGAAGGGCGGGACGGAGGAGGGGAGTGTATCTTAGTTATATTCTTAAATATAATATAATGTTTACTTCCAGAAATCTAAACATACCTTAGAACTTGTATACGTCATTTATACACGTAATTTATATATTATACATTGTTATCAGTTAACTTATTTAAATACTTCTTTAAAACATTAAAACCCACATACACAATATATACATTTGTATATATGCATTTGAATATGGTTCGCAATATACAGAATATCACTTATGTAATGTTAAGTATCACTATATCCAAAATAAGCATCTCGCACTTATCCCGAATATTTCACCTATATTGTGCTTCAAAAGAAGGCTAAATAAAGTTTTTAAAATTTAATTTTGAATAAATTTTTTGTCATAATGTCCATTTTTAATTAGCCACTTTAAAATTAAATTATTTTAAGTCCTGAGGTTTTCATTATCTTTAAGTTTTTTCGTTAACGAGCGAATTAACAGCAAACTTTAATTAAACATGTTATATTTACAAAATACAACAGGTTTAATAAATTACCTTTTGAATTATTGAATAACAGTGTGTATCTCCTCTTTTTTAGTCTGTAGTAAATAATTAATTTTTTTAGTCTTAGCATATGCTCCACATAAAGAGATGCACTCATATAATTTATTTAAAATGACCGCTGTGACAAAAACAGCTAGATTTTACAGTTTTGTTGTAAGGATAAGCCATAAAGATAAAAAAAAAATCTCCATGTATGCACTGAAAAAGTGTTTTTCTCTAAGGTTCAACTACTTTTCTAAATTTGACTCTGTAAAAAAGCCTTTTATCGTTGTTTAAAAAGTTTTTATGCTGACGAAATTACTTGTACTTATTCATTTTTGTTTTGCTTTTAAATGAAGTTAAATTACATATTCTTTAGTTATTTTTAAATTTTAGGAACATTTTGTAACTTTTTCTTACTCTTAGGAAAAAAATAAATTTTCCCAAAAGATGGCAAAACATAATTAAAATTCAATTCGTAAATTTCCAAATTAATACCGACAACCACAGAATTCATACATATAAATAAGGAAATAACACAGCCCGCAATAATGTCAATTTAAAAATATTAAAATTAACAAGATTCTAAAAAAAAGTCCCAATTTGTTAATGAATTTCAACCAAGAAGGAATTGGAGTCAGGAAATTTTCTTCTAATTGACTTTCTAAGTAAATCTTTAAATTCTGCATTGTTCAATTTAACTGGAGGTTTGAGAACCGCCAAGGGATGGTTGTCAGGGGTCATGCAAGATGCCTACCTTGCTTTATTGAAGGGGCGTGGTCTATTATTAAGTATAATTTATCTCTTTTGATAGGAACTCGTGGCTATTATTTACTTCCATCATCATTTGTGCTTTATTTCCTGTTATATAGCACTAAGTTATTTCTCAGTCATTACTTATCATTATCAAAACCGATCATTATTAAGAAACATATTTATTAAATGTTAACGTAGGCTTCGACGGTCGTCAGAAGTATTTACCGTTTCTTCTTCCGGGTTGGACCGTGTCAAATTGGTGTTAAATGCCGAGCTTTCGCACATCATGTGATGGCTTCTTCAGGGCTGAAAAGAGAATGTCAAATATCAAAAACTTGACAAGGTCCAACCCGGAAGAAGAAACGGTAAATACATCTGACGACCGTCGAAGCCTACGTGAACATATTATATGTAACCTAAGTTATCGATATAGACGAACTAATTATAATTTATAATGTAATTTAAATCTGGACTTACGGAGTAGAAATCTTGGGTGCCGCCAAGCCTTCCAACATTCAAAGAATCCAGTCCTTTCAATCCAAAACCCTGAGAATAATTGCAAATGCTCCCTATTACGTATCCAATTCTTCCCTTCACNTATTCGATACAATAAGGAAATTTTTAAGCTAAATTATCTTTGATAAAGTGTTTATTGTATTATAGTTGATTTTATCATAGTTTTCTTTATAACTGGCAATGTTTTGTCATAGAAAGTAAGCCATCTTCTGGTATATACAAAGATAAGATACTTAACATTACCTATTGAAGGAAGTCATTTTCGTAAAATGTTACTCTTCTTTATTCTTGCTTATTGTGTAAAAAATGTAATTAAAAAAAAGCATAAGAATTGTTCTACAATGAAATAATTTACACTTTAACTTGACAATGTTTCAATTTACTAAGTTTTATTTTTCTGTGGAGATAATATACTAAATTAATAATTTATAAAAAAATGTTAGAGATAGGCAATAAAGGTTAATAAAGAATCTCTTTTATTGTAGCTTAGAGAATAAATAATCTCCAAGGCAGCAAACAGGCAAGAAAAAAAACATTTAAAAATTCGAAAAGGGACGATTTGAAAAATATTTGCTCTTCTTTCTTGTTGCTTAAAATGTAAGCCATCTTCAGGGCTGCAAACAGACAAGAAAGGCAAAATATTACAAATCGGAGGTAGGACTATTTATCAATTTTTTAAATAATACTTTATTGTTACTAAATAGTAACGCAACTTATAGATGCTATAAAGAGATAATACAGAAAAACAAAATATATCGGAGGTTGGGCAATTTAATTTTTTCTTTTAAAATGGTATTCCTACTAGACAGTAACACAAATTTTCAGAGCAAACTATTACAAATTAGTGGTAGCATAATTTTTTAAAAATATTTATTGCTACTACTACTGGTAGTTTGTAACACAATATTTTGGGCAAAATATCCCAAATCGGAAATAGGACAACATTTTTAAAAATATATTATATTGATTCTAGTTAATAACCCAAGTTTTTGCAAAATATTACAAATCGAAGGTAGAAAAATTTCACATTTAAAAAATTATTTTATTGCTACTTGTAAGTCATCGTGTAGTAGGGCCATAATCAAGCATAGAAGACAAATATTACTTGGAGGAGATAGAATTTATTATAAATAGTTTTTCTTGCTATTAAATGTTTGTTTTATAAGTTTTATTATTCGAGGATGTGAGTGTTTTATGTAAAAATATATACATATATATTTTTTTTTTTACTGCTGCTTATTTAGTAAACCTCAAAATTTTTACATCCACTTAAAACACTACATAAAAGAGGGAGACATTGTGGAATGTACATTACATTTATTGCTTAATAAATAAAATTTTACACTTTTTACATAATAATTCCAGAAAAATCAGTAAATGGTAAAATATTACAAATGAAAAACATAATATTTTTGATTAATATTAATTTTTGTTCGTATGTATTTGATGTATGTGAATAGAAACGATGCGGTTCAATAGGGTAATGAAGTGTTTTCACACAATTTATCTACCTTAATTAATTATGTTATCTTATAATATATGTCAATTTCTATCATTTTGACTTCATTATTAATTAATTCTATTTAATTGATTCAATGCTAATTGATGAATTATACTTATCTTTATTTTCATATTTTATTGCTTATCTCTAATAAATGTCGATTTTGGGTTCACAATACAATTTGCAAATAAATTCAATATTGTGTTAATCCTAAATTTTAATAAAACATCATTAAAATTCGCTATGGGAATATTATATATAATCAATTTTTTATATTTTTCAATTTATAGAAGAAGATCGTCTTTATTTTTAAATATTATTAAAAGATATGTATATGAGATAAAAAATAAGTGTATTTTACTGTTAATTTGATACAACTCGTAATACTTGTGTAAATACAATAAGTAACCTAGTAGTCAAGGCACAAGACAACATTTTCTAAACTCCAAGTGCGCGTTTTGTTTTATTCGTACGGTGCATCTGGTGTAATCCCTGTCGTCAGACTCCAATCCCCACAATCCTCCCCGGCGACTAAAACGGAGATGGCCTCGCAACCTCCCTTTTATTTATTTATTACATTCTGTTAAATTAAAACATTTTGTAATTTGATCACCACAATGAGTTAGAGAAAAAAAATGACATTCAATATCAATCACATGAGGAGAGAAGGTGACCAATGACACAACTCTCAAATCTACCATAGAGTTACTAAACTCAAGTTTTGAACACAGCCAAGCTTTAACCTGCACCAATGAGTCGTAATCTGTAATACCTAAAATAGTTATTTGGGTACTTATAGAGGGACTGAGAGTTATGAATGTCTCGTCTGTTTATGCATGAATATTGCCATTTCTGGATAATTATTCTAAGATATTTTCTATAATTACTCAAACGGAGGGAGCCTTAGCTATAAATTTCCGAAGAACATAGTGGCTGAGGTAGTTAATGGCGGTGAGCAGGTTGAAGGAGGAGGAGTGGGCGTTGGATGGGGCGATCTAGACAAGTGGCGTCCTAATCTTGACAGGCGTCCGTCCTACCTGATAGATAACGCCAGGTCTGGTGCTCTTACATCTAACCCACGCATCTCTCACAGAGTCTCCTCGGATTGGCCTACCATCAAGTTACCTTCCAGGCAACCTTACTCCCTTACGTAACAAAATATACTTCCACCCCACTACAGGACCCGGGACTCGTTATGGAACAAGTGAACCATGAAAAGCTTGACGAAACAGGAAAGTTGGGTATCTGAATTCTCTATGAAAGAACAGAAAATTGTATTCAATGAAATATTAAAGAAGGGTATTACTGTAATTGTAAATCCATAATTGTGCCAATGTCAAGAACAAAAAAGGAAAGGAAGTTTTGCTTTCGAAAAAAAAAATCATCAAAGAATTTACGGCTCCTCTAAACCTAATTTAACAAGTAATGCAAAGGGAGCGAAAAAAAAAACTTTTCTACCTCAGCCGGGAATCGAACCCAGGCAAGTTACCCGGATAGCAGGAGATCCGGGTTCGATTCCCGCCTTAGGTAGTACGATTTTTTTTCTCGCTCCCTTTTCATTTATTGTATAAATTTAACGTGGGATTACGTATCAAAGTAATTATCATTATCTAATTTAACAAGATAAAATAAATTCATGCACACTACCCTGCTGCAGTAAAATGCGTAGGAGTGATACTAAGGATGAGTCCTCCATAGGATGAGACACCTAACGCTTTGTTTGAATGTCTGAACAGCTCTCTCTGGTCAATGAAGCTTATGAAAATTCCAACTTGGATATGCGTAGTGTGAGGGAAATAACGCCCGGACCATTTTGGCAATACGCTGGACAACACCGGGTAAGGACACGTTATAACCCTTACAAGGGAATCCAGATCTGTTTGTGCACTGTAGCACTGAAGAGCTATAGTCCACGGTGAGATTCGAACCCAGGATCGCGAGACCAAAGTTTTCCACTCCATTGGCTAGTCCAAGCGAGATGACCAAGCGACAGTTGAGGAAGTCTTAACAATTCTATTATTATTAGGGTTTAAATGAGTCCAAATGCGTACAAGTAAATTTTAAACTATGAAAAGATTCTCCTAACAATGTTACATACAATAACATACCTATACCTCTCTCTGATTCAGTCCGTTACCTAGGGTTCCACCTTGACTCACGACTCAACTGGAATGAACATACTAAAATCAAACGACAAGAACTCAACAGACGCCACGGACTCTTATACAGCCTTATAAATAGGCGCTCACAGCTCACATTAGAAAATAAACTGACCATCTACAAGACCATTATACGACCAATCTGGACCTACGGTGCAGAACTGTGGGGTGCCGCTAAGCCTTCCAATATCCAACGAATACAATCCTTTCAGTCCAAAATTCTTAGAATAATTGCTAACG
>KZ807173.1:15074-28885 GCA_000696205.2 Oncopeltus fasciatus | reverse complement strand
TATTATAGTAATTTTATTTAATATTTTAAAAATTATCTATTCAATTTACTATACATGATTGTAACACAAGATACATAGGATTAGCTTATAATAATTAAAATAAAAAACAAGTTTCTGATTTAATATTGGAAAAAAACATGGAAGAAAAAAAAAAGGTTATATGTTATTCTTTCTTTTCCGCTCTCTATTTCTATGTTAAATCTTTGTTACTTCCAAGGATATATGTTAACGTTCGGTTTGTACATGGTAGCATTTACTCCTATACGTCCATTTCGCGCGATAAGAAAGCTTTTTCTTCCAAAAATTAAGAACCCTTTCGTAGCATTTTCTGGTCGAAAACATTGCATTGATTCTGGATGGAGAATCTTTTCAACTGTTGAATTAAATGTATTTAGTAACAATCACCTGTAACTAAGGAAATATGATTCGATTACCTATGAACTACAATTAATTCTGGTCTATCATATTTGATTCGTTAATAAATACTTCTAATAATAAATATTCAAGGAAAACATTTCAAAAATGAATCTTGCTTATTAAAGAATTTAAGTGCAATTATTAAACTATAACATATGTTCACCCTATGATATTCCATGTAGAATGTCATGAATGCCATTTCCGATTTATGATTCTGCAATAAATCGAGCGTACAAATTCCCAAAGGCATTTATATGCATATGACATTGTGTAGATAAACGTCGGAGATCTGATATTGTATGAAAATCCCACTGAGTTAGGCCATTTATCTCCAACCAAATCCACGAGATCTCGTTCATGAATATAACAATGGAATTAATACGACTCTCTCATGTCGGCCTATATCCGCCCGAACTTCACTAATTACATCGTCTGTGTCAGAAAAGGGTCATTTTTAAGGCTGGCAGCCTTAATATGGCATCTATATTTAAGATGGCATCTAAATAGACATTTTCTATGGATCTTTCAGCAATCCATTCGCTACTTCTATGGCTAAGAATACCTCCAAAATAGCTTTTATGATTTAGTCGGATTTCAAAGTCAGACGAAACAAAATCAGGTGCTTTACTAATATCAACTCATCGAAAACTGCTTGAAACACACTATATGACAAAACTTTTCCGTATCAAAAAAAAAATAATTTTTTATTTATTAAGTTAGTGCATAGTGCAGAATCGATAAATGATCAAAATTCTGGCCATTTTAATTCGACTCTTAGAATTCTCAAAAAAAAAAATTCTACATATTTGTATTATAACATTGCGTTGAAACGATATGACATTCATAACTGCAATTAACAATTTAAAAAAATAGATTTTTATTTTCAAAAGGAGAGTTTGTTGACCGTAGATATTATTCTTAGATGATTTTAGTTGGGGTTCGGTCAAGGTAGATCCAAAACAGTCATGGAAATGTGAACTTAGGGACAGGACGTCCTCTCTCATCTTCATGATAGCCCTGAAGATGGCTTACAATGCAAGCCGAATCGTTGGCAGATAATCCTTCATTAAAAAAATACATTTTTTATTTGTGTTTTTTTTGGATCTACCTCGACCGAACCCCAACTAAAATCATCTTAGGATAATATCTACGGTCAACAAANTTGGATCTACCTCGACCGAACCCCAACTAAAATCATCTTAGAATAATATCTACGGTCAACAAACTCTCTCTTTGAGTATAAATATTTTACGTTTGATCTTATTTTATATCCTACTCCCCCCACTATAGATGGGAAACTGTTTGCAGAAAGAATCCTAAATACCAAAGTTTGTTTTTTTATTGAAACAAATCGAAGAGTGTGCACATACAAATTCTCCGCACAATATCATTGATAGAAATAAAAGTAAAATGTTGAACCTTATTTTAACATTCTTTAAAGTAGGATAGGCAATGATCTGAAGAAATTGTTCATTTTACATATTTTGGTAATATTATGAATTTTTGACTTCTTTAAGGAAATTCTACTAATATTAAACAGTTTTCATTGCTTAAAAATAAATAAATAAAGAATTGGTTGATTCTGTAAACCAGATAATTTGATAGCCAACCAAAATCGGACCATGTTGTTTCTTATTGCTAAAGAAAAAACGTAAAAAAAAAATATATAAAAATTTAAGAAAAATTAAATAGTTTTACTTAATCAAGGTGCAAAAAAATATTATCTATTAAATTTATTTGTGTCTGTGTGTAATGATATCAACACCAATTTTAGACAAATTTAGAAGAAGACGTAAATTTACCATCATAAAATACTTCCTTAGTACCGTAACAAAAAAATCTATAGTGCACAATAAATGTAAAATGTATTTTTTATAACATTTTCATTTAAAAGCAATTTGAAAAACCGCGTACGGGGGAATATATATTTATGATTGTAAATTCAAAAGTTGTTTAGGCCGTTTATTTTAAAAACTAAATTCGAAATTGTTAAAAGAATTTGTTTTTAGTTTAAATTTAATTATGGTAGAAGTTATCTGGGGTACTAAACTAAATAATTGCATATATATTTGTTAATATTAATTAAGAGAAAAAGTTTAATTGAAATGTAAGTAAAATAAAGAATTACATATATGCTAATAGTGATGGCTATTGATATGCTATAAGCTCTAAGGTAAATATTTAAAAATATATTTGAATAAACTATGTAGAACACGATGCAAATTTGAAATAATTTTTAAAATATGAAAAAAAAACCTCAGCCGCAAGAATTTCCTTTACCAAATTTGAGGAAATAATAAAAAATGAAAGACAATGTCTAAAAAAAAGTCTCAAGTCATCATGCTTCTTGCACTTAATACGACCACTGAAATATTTACATTAATGTTTTCAACGGTAACAGAAAATGTATTTATTATTTTTAGCCCCCATTTATCCACATGGGCTATCTAAAAGTTAAGTTACCACAAATCATTAGCGAGAATCTGTTGGAAATTTTGAATTACTGATGAAATAATAAAGATGTACAAATATGCATTTTGTATGTTAATGTAGGAAGAACATATTCAATGACTTATTTTTCTTATGCTATTTAGCTTCTTGAGGATATCAGGAGTTATTAGCTATTGTTGTGATGTTCGTTTTTATATTTCAAAATTTTATGTGAAGAAAATGTAATATATTTTGTTCACACACACACACACGCAGGCACAGAATTTGTGATGTGATTACGCGTCATTATATTAATTGTGTTATCTAAGTATCTACATATAATACTTTGTTTGTCTTAAGAAAAAATACTTGAAAGTTTAAAGACAGAAAAGTGATGAACGTATATTGAAAAATTGTGATTTCAAATAAGAACATCGAGAAAGGTTTACATAGATTGACAATGCTAGTGAAATGGAAATATATTGTGTCAAGGAGTGACGAAAATATAAGTACTTATGTAGTAGGAGAGAAACTATGCCTAGAATTATAAGTCATAAATTACTCTTGATCAACTTATTTTTTTAACTTTTAATTTTTTTTTANTTCTAAACAAACTTCACAAAAAGGTACATAGGTTTCTTTCAAACTAATACTTACATATAATATTTATTTATTTGGTCGATAATTATCAAAGGTGTCCGCTCATGAGGGTCTGGTCTTTGATTCGGAGTCTGCGGTCTGAAAAGTATGCAATTTTCAATAGTAATAAATTTCAAGTGAAATTTGCAATATACATACTGGCACAAGAATGTACAATGAACCACCATGCATAGCTGTACAGATATCTACAATGATCTACAAAACAGTGGGCCACATTGATCTACAAACCTGAGGAAACATTGCGTGAAATGGTAACAACTAGCTGCCAAAGAACCGATCTAATACTCTTTCCGTAATTTATTTTTCCCATCCTTTTTCATTATAACGTCTTCTTGCCTTATTCAAAGCAGTAATAAATTCTATAAGGCTAATAAATTCAAAGCTATTTTAGCTAATCAGTAGGATTCTATGGGACTACCAGATTCTATGTGGCTTAAAGATTTTTTTTTGAGGTGTCACCTTAGCCAATTTGTACTCCTAATTCTGGCTCTGCGGGTTCGAGTCCCGCCCTTGAGTCAGGATTTATAAAAATATCAGTCTAGTGCCATGTTTATATTTGAGTGGCTCCATCTAAATAACCTCTCTCTTCATGAACCTTAGTTGTTGAAAGGGAGGTCAATAATACAAAATATTTATCAATTAAATTAATTGATAACTTAAAATAGCGAGTTTCGGTCATGAAAGAGTAAATATTTTTAATTAAAAGTATGAAATTTAAAAATTTATGTTAAATCATTTAATTGTTTAAGTGATGGTTATATTTAAGATTATAGAATGTAATACAAAAGGAAAATTTTTTGGACCGTAGATATTATTATTAGATGATTTTAGTTGGGGTTCGATAAAAAAAAAGGTGTATTTTTAAAAATATTATTTGCCAACGTTTCGGCTTACATTGTCATGAAGACGAGAAAGGACGTCCTGTCCCTAAGTTCACATTTCCATGACTAAAGATGGCTTACAATGTAAGCCGAAACGTTGGCAGATGATCTTTTAAAAAAATAAACCTTTTTTTTTAAATTTGTGTTTTTTTGGATCTCCCTTGACCGAACCCCAACTAAAATCATCTAATAATAATGTAATACATTTCTCGAACAATGTATTGAAATTTTGACTTATTAGTAATTTAAAAATTAAGCTAGAAAAAAGTATAGTTTAATTTTTTTAAATTTTATGATTCGTGCATTTGGAAAATGTGATTTATCACTTATTTATTTCATAGGAGAATTGATATAATCCTGCGAATAGCTATTTTTAAATATTTGCAGAACCACAAAAAATCTAACTCCCAGATTAAAAACCAATGTAAATGGTACATGAAGGTGAGGTGAAATGCTGCTAAAGAGCAAAATAGGATGTTGTGCATGGATGTTGACTAGTGCCTTTGTTATTGTCACACCCATAGGATCATATGTCCAACTAGGCGGTCTCTCACCTATAGGAAGGCATGATCATAGTCGGTAGGTGACATCATATCAGCAGGATAACAAGTAAGATTTTCCTTTGAAAAGCGTATTTCGTACAATTATACGCTTCTGCATAGAGCGATGCTATAAATTGTTTAATTATTCCTAAGCGGGTGTCTGACACTATTATTCATCCAGTAGGTCAATAACTTTGTGATCTCTTCCAGGAGGAGGCAAGCCTGATAAACCTGATTATGTTATTAAGCAACACGTTTTAATAGGGGAGTTCCTCGTGTAATTTTAGGCTTGAATGTGCAAAACAGCGTGAGGTTTAGTAGTAATCGTATTGCAGGTGTCCCATTCCTATAATCGGACGCTAGCATGGTTATGTATCATCGAGAGGGAAGTGCATATACCTAGATAGACTGAGTAATCGTATTGCAGGTGTCCCATTCCTATAATCGGACGCTAGCATGGTTATGTATCATCGAGAGGGAAGTGCATATACCTAGATAGACTGAGTAATCGTATTGCAGGTGTCCCATTCCTATAATCGGACGCTAGCATGGTTATGTATCATCGAGAGGGAAGTGCATATACCTAGATAGACTGAGTAATCGTATTGCAGGTGTCCCATTCCTATAATCGGACGCTAGCATGGTTATGTATCATCGAGAGGGAAGTGCATATACCTAGATAGACTGAGTAATCGTATTGCAGGTGTCCCATTCCTATAATCGGACGCTAGCATGGTTATGTATCATCGAGAGGGAAGTGCATATACCTAGATAGACTGAGTAATCGTATTGCAGGTGTCCCATTCCTATAATCGGACGCTAGCATGGTTATGTATCATCGAGAGGGAAGTGCATATACCTAGATAGACTGAGTAATCGTATTGCAGGTGTCCCATTCCTATAATCGGACGCTAGCATGGTTATGTATCATCGAGAGGGAAGTGCATATACCTAGATAGACTGAGTAATCGTATTGCAGGTGTCCCATTCCTATAATCGGACGCTAGCATGGTTATGTATCATCGAGAGGGAAGTGCATATACCTAGATAGACTGAGTAATCGTATTGCAGGTGTCCCATTCCTATAATCGGACGCTAGCATGGTTATGTATCATCGAGAGGGAAGTGCATATACCTAGATAGACTGAGTAATCGTATTGCAGGTGTCCCATTCCTATAATCGGACGCTAGCATGGTTATGTATCATCGAGAGGGAAGTGCATATACCTAGATAGACTGAGTAATCGTATTGCAGGTGTCCCATTCCTATAATCGGACGCTAGCATGGTTATGTATCATCGAGAGGGAAGTGCATATACCTAGATAGACTGAGTAATCGTATTGCAGGTGTCCCATTCCTATAATCGGACGCTAGCATGGTTATGTATCATCGAGAGGGAAGTGCATATACCTAGATAGACTGAGTAATCGTATTGCAGGTGTCCCATTCCTATAATCGGACGCTAGCATGGTTATGTATCATCGAGAGGGAAGTGCATATACCTAGATAGACTGAGTAATCGTATTGCAGGTGTCCCATTCCTATAATCGGACGCTAGCATGGTTATGTATCATCGAGAGGGAAGTGCATATACCTAGATAGACTGAGTAATCGTATTGCAGGTGTCCCATTCCTATAATCGGACGCTAGCATGGTTATGTATCATCGAGAGGGAAGTGCATATACCTAGATAGACTGAGTAATCGTATTGCAGGTGTCCCATTCCTATAATCGGACGCTAGCATGGTTATGTATCATCGAGAGGGAAGTGCATATACCTAGATAGACTGAGTAATCGTATTGCAGGTGTCCCATTCCTATAATCGGACGCTAGCATGGTTATGTATCATCGAGAGGGAAGTGCATATACCTAGATAGACTGAGTAATCGTATTGCAGGTGTCCCATTCCTATAATCGGACGCTAGCATGGTTATGTATCATCGAGAGGGAAGTGCATATACCTAGATAGACTGAGTAATCGTATTGCAGGTGTCCCATTCCTATAATCGGACGCTAGCATGGTTATGTATCATCGAGAGGGAAGTGCATATACCTAGATAGACTGAGTAATCGTATTGCAGGTGTCCCATTCCTATAATCGGACGCTAGCATGGTTATGTATCATCGAGAGGGAAGTGCATATACCTAGATAGACTGAGTAATCGTATTGCAGGTGTCCCATTCCTATAATCGGACGCTAGCATGGTTATGTATCATCGAGAGGGAAGTGCATATACCTAGATAGACTGAGTAATCGTATTGCAGGTGTCCCATTCCTATAATCGGACGCTAGCATGGTTATGTATCATCGAGAGGGAAGTGCATATACCTAGATAGACTGAGTAATCGTATTGCAGGTGTCCCATTCCTATAATCGGACGCTAGCATGGTTATGTATCATCGAGAGGGAAGTGCATATACCTAGATAGACTGAGTAATCGTATTGCAGGTGTCCCATTCCTATAATCGGACGCTAGCATGGTTATGTATCATCGAGAGGGAAGTGCATATACCTAGATAGACTGAGTAATCGTATTGCAGGTGTCCCATTCCTATAATCGGACGCTAGCATGGTTATGTATCATCGAGAGGGAAGTGCATATACCTAGATAGACTGAGTAATCGTATTGCAGGTGTCCCATTCCTATAATCGGACGCTAGCATGGTTATGTATCATCGAGAGGGAAGTGCATATACCTAGATAGACTGAGTAATCGTATTGCAGGTGTCCCATTCCTATAATCGGACGCTAGCATGGTTATGTATCATCGAGAGGGAAGTGCATATACCTAGATAGACTGAGTAATCGTATTGCAGGTGTCCCATTCCTATAATCGGACGCTAGCATGGTTATGTATCATCGAGAGGGAAGTGCATATACCTAGATAGACTGAGTAATCGTATTGCAGGTGTCCCATTCCTATAATCGGACGCTAGCATGGTTATGTATCATCGAGAGGGAAGTGCATATACCTAGATAGACTGAGTAATCGTATTGCAGGTGTCCCATTCCTATAATCGGACGCTAGCATGGTTATGTATCATCGAGAGGGAAGTGCATATACCTAGATAGACTGAGTAATCGTATTGCAGGTGTCCCATTCCTATAATCGGACGCTAGCATGGTTATGTATCATCGAGAGGGAAGTGCATATACCTAGATAGACTGAGTAATCGTATTGCAGGTGTCCCATTCCTATAATCGGACGCTAGCATGGTTATGTATCATCGAGAGGGAAGTGCATATACCTAGATAGACTGAGTAATCGTATTGCAGGTGTCCCATTCCTATAATCGGACGCTAGCATGGTTATGTATCATCGAGAGGGAAGTGCATATACCTAGATAGACTGAGTAATCGTATTGCAGGTGTCCCATTCCTATAATCGGACGCTAGCATGGTTATGTATCATCGAGAGGGAAGTGCATATACCTAGATAGACTGAGTAATCGTATTGCAGGTGTCCCATTCCTATAATCGGACGCTAGCATGGTTATGTATCATCGAGAGGGAAGTGCATATACCTAGATAGACTGAGTAATCGTATTGCAGGTGTCCCATTCCTATAATCGGACGCTAGCATGGTTATGTATCATCGAGAGGGAAGTGCATATACCTAGATAGACTGAGTAATCGTATTGCAGGTGTCCCATTCCTATAATCGGACGCTAGCATGGTTATGTATCATCGAGAGGGAAGTGCATATACCTAGATAGACTGAGTAATCGTATTGCAGGTGTCCCATTCCTATAATCGGACGC
The DNA here is from genome assembly GCA_000696205.2 of Oncopeltus fasciatus. Classification (NCBI taxonomy): domain Eukaryota; kingdom Metazoa; phylum Arthropoda; class Insecta; order Hemiptera; family Lygaeidae; genus Oncopeltus; species Oncopeltus fasciatus. The sequence goes on along the minus strand of KZ807173.1, from coordinate 20,191 downwards.
TAGCATGGTTATGTATCATCGAGAGGGAAGTGCATATACCTAGATAGACTGAGTAATCGTATTGCAGGTGTCCCATTCCTATAATCGGACGCTAGCATGGTTATGTATCATCGAGAGGGAAGTGCATATACCTAGATAGACTGAGTAATCGTATTGCAGGTGTCCCATTCCTATAATCGGACGCTAGCATGGTTATGTATCATCGAGAGGGAAGTGCATATACCTAGATAGACTGAGTAATCGTATTGCAGGTGTCCCATTCCTATAATCGGACGCTAGCATGGTTATGTATCATCGAGAGGGAAGTGCATATACCTAGATAGACTGAGTAATCGTATTGCAGGTGTCCCATTCCTATAATCNTTTAATAAATTATAATAAATAAATTATTATTAACTAAAATAATAAATAATATCTCATTCTTTAATTTAGATTTTCCAGGCTATACCTGCTTTTCTAAGAAAGTTTAACAGCCCATCCACTGTAGAGGGGTTGTTCCCAAGGCACTCCGCCATATTTCTTCCAATGCCTTCCCTAGTGAAGTAATTCTGATAAACTGGGCAAACCTCTATGATGTGCTGGATTGTTAGGTGAACTTGGCAGGTATTACACTTAGGCGGCAGATCTTTGCTAGGATTATATCAAGATATAATTTACTGAATCTTGTCGCCCTAGCATTAGGTCGTTCTTATTTCCCTATTAATGTACGGATATTGGATTGTTCAAAGCATACTTGAGCCTTTCCGTTACCAAAAGACGATTCCCATGAGACTCACCTTCCGTACTAACTCTACGGTGAATGGAAGACGAAGTTCTACAATGATATTTGGGGGAATTCCTCGCCCTGCATGTCTCCTCTAACTGAGCACCTACAAATCCTTATTTCACTGAGTGCGGCAAACCAAGTCGAAGGAGCTCTTCATCCACGGGCTGCCTTAGGACTCCAGCCGAGTCGTGCATCGCCTTCGGTCGCAGGGAAGTCCTCGCGCTGTGACAGCCGGGGACAGAGGACCGGTGAAAGCCGGCGTTGCAAGCAGGGCAAGGCGAGCAGGCCACTCCCCCCGTAACACCGGAAACCGCCAGCCATGTTTACTTAACACGCGCCACCCCTTGCTAAACTACCCTAACTGGTGAATGCACCCGCCCCCATTCGCCCAGCCACTGACCACTTCTCCCTTCAACAATGTTCAAGACAAATAGCTGTTTTTTCTCTTGAGTTTCATCAATGCTGGATATAAATAGGTGTGAATAATGAAATTTATCTGAAATATCAAAGAGGATTATGAACGTTTTACTCCGGGCTGGGCAGTAAGCGACTATACATAAATCTTTTCCTTATCAAAAATGTTATACGGCTTTACGTTTGTGTTCTATGAACTTTTTCTCAGCAACGAAGCTATCGAGTCTGTAAAGTTTTGTCTATAGTCATCTACCCCCCTCCCTCCAAAATTAAATTTTTAAACAAAAATAAATTCATTCAAGAGTCTAAATGACGCATTTAATTTCTATATTTAAAAAAAAAGATGTTTGCCCGACAATCGGAATTACATTCTTTATTTTTCTTACTTATCCAGTTCCAATATGATCCGGAGACGAAGGCTAACCAGACATAACTGAATCATGTCCAGAAACTGATTGCCTTCAGGATAATCAGAGGATTCATTACTGCCTTATATAAGGCAGCTGACGTTTTCGCAGGTGTTCCTCCAATTCTTCCAAAGTAATTCCAATTTTCATAAAATCTGGAAGTTAACTGTGGAAAAGCCCATGTACTATAGATATTGGCAGGACACTAATGGTAACAGGCATGAGCGAACCATAAATTGATGAAGGAGTATGAAATATACCCAGTTGGCAGGAAAAGTAAAACAGGAGTAGGCAGACTTTGGGATATTCTAAGATTTTTTTGGGTAGAAGATAGCAGATTATTTTTATGAGCAAAAATTCTTTACTGAAAAAATATCTTCCATGTAATTTTTAATTTTATATATGTATATATACATATATAATATACATGTATATATAAAGCTTGTTTATCATTGTAGATTTCAATTTGGATGTTTTGCTTACTTTTCTTTGTTATTATTCCTAGAAGGTCAAAGATTCGTTGTTCATAACATTTACAGTAAGTTACTCCTTATTATTTGTGTTGTAAATAATTTTATAAAAACGCTCCTGAACCTGATAAAAAAACATTATCTTAAATGCTCTTCAATTTAAAATTTAATTTCACTTCCTCGAGTTGTTTCCCTATGAAGATGTGTTATCTTCAGACTAACTGTTAATTATTTCAATTGATCACAGAAGTCTGTTGTTGTCATGTTTTAAGTAAATGCTATTGTTATTATTAAATTTATGCATATTTTATTCTTGGGAGAAACGGCTACGAGAATTAAAAAGCTGAAAGAAAGCTATTTCCTGACAATCCTGTTAAAGTTTCTTGGTAATTTTTTAAATTTTATGATTCGTGCATTTGGAAAATGTGATTTATCACTTATTTATTTCATAGGAGAATTGATATAATCCTGCGAATAGCTATTTTTAAATATTTGCAGAACCACAAAAAATCTAACTCCCAGATTAAAAACCAATGTAAATGGTACATGAAGGTGAGGTGAAATGCTGCTAAAGAGCAAAATAGGATGTTGTGCATGGATGTTGACTAGTGCCTTTGTTATTGTCACACCCATAGGATCATATGTCCAACTAGGCGGTCTCTCACCTATAGGAAGGCATGATCATAGTCGGTAGGTGACATCATATCAGCAGGATAACAAGTAAGATTTTCCTTTGAAAAGCGTATTTCGTACAATTATACGCTTCTGCATAGAGCGATGCTATAAATTGTTTAATTATTCCTAAGCGGGTGTCTGACACTATTATTCATCCAGTAGGTCAATAACTTTGTGATCTCTTCCAGGAGGAGGCAAGCCTGATAAACCTGATTATGTTATTAAGCAACACGTTTTAATAGGGGAGTTCCTCGTGTAATTTTAGGCTTGAATGTGCAAAACAGCGTGAGGTTTAGTAGTAATCGTATTGCAGGTGTCCCATTCCTATAATCGGACGCTAGCATGGTTATGTATNAATCGAAGTAATGAAAAATATTCTTTCTACATTGGACAATATCTACACTTATATAAAAATAACATTCTTTATTAAAATAAAGATATGCTTTATCTAAGGAGCATAATAGTCTAATAATTATTTATTCGATACAATAAGGAAATTTTTAAGCTAAATTATCTTCGATAAACTGTTTATTGTATTATAGTTGATTTTTATCATAGTTTTCTTTATAACTGGCAATGTTTTGTCATAGAAAGTAAGCCATCTTCTGGTATATACAAAGATAAGATACTTAACATTACCTATTGAAGGAAGTCATTTTCGTAAAATGTTACTCTTCTTTATTCTTGCTTATTGTGTAAAAAATGTAATTAAAAAAAAGCATAAGAATTGTTCTACAATGAAATAATTTACACTTTAACTTGACAATGTTTCAATTTACTAAGTTTTATTTTTCTGTGGAGATAATATACTAAATTAATAATTTATAAAAAAATGTTAGAGATAGGCAATAAAGGTTAATAAAGAATCTCTTTTATTGTAGCTTAGAGAATAAATAATCTCCAAGGCAGCAAACAGGCAAGAAAAAAAACATTTAAAAATTCGAAAAGGGACGATTTGAAAAATATTTGCTCTTCTTTCTTGTTGCTTAAAATGTAAGCCATCTTCAGGGCTGCAAACAGACAAGAAAGGCAAAATATTACAAATCGGAGGTAGGACTATTTATCAATTTTTTAAATAATACTTTATTGTTACTAAATAGTAACGCAACTTATAGATGCTATAAAGAGATAATACAGAAAAACAAAATATATCGGAGGTTGGGCAATTTAATTTTTTCTTTTAAAATGGTATTCCTACTAGACAGTAACACAAATTTTCAGAGCAAACTATTACAAATTAGTGGTAGCATAATTTTTTAAAAATATTTATTGCTACTACTACTGGTAGTTTGTAACACAATATTTTGGGCAAAATATCCCAAATCGGAAATAGGACAACATTTTTAAAAATATATTATATTGATTCTAGTTAATAACCCAAGTTTTTGCAAAATATTACAAATCGAAGGTAGAAAAATTTCACATTTAAAAAATTATTTTATTAAATTTTATTCTGCTTATAATAAAAAGTTAGATAATAAAAAATACATTTTTTATTTGTGTTTTTTTTGGATCTACCTCGACCGAACCCCAACAAAAATCATCTTAGAATTATTCTATATTATTTAACAAGGGGGGGGGGTATAGCTAAGTACGTAAAGCGCTTAGTTTAGTTAGAATAAGTTTCATTGCTATATAAGAGATCAAAGACTCGAACTTTTCCAAATCTAGAATTGGTAAAGAGCAAGAAATAAATATAATTCTTAGTCATTATACTTACAAATATGGACTATTTGCTTAAGTAGTTGAGCGGTGATGCATGAGAAATAACTTACGGATAACTGTGATCTTGGTGTTTCCGGAGCAGGAGAAGGCCTCGCACATCCTTCAGAAGGAATATCAACGAGAAGAACATCACTTGGGGCAGTCAGGGTTGGATGCGGCATGCTCCCGACTTCGGGGACAGGCGAGCACTGGCACTTAGCTGCGCCAAGTCGACGGGGGACCGCTGATAAGAAGGAGTACCGCTTTGTCCTAAGGGCCGCCTGCGAGGAGAACGCAGATCTCTCGTAAGCCTTCAGGGAGTCGGTGTCTTTACTGGGAGTCGGTGGATCGCAGTACTTCCGGACAGAGTCTTCATGACTTAGAGTGAGGGAACGAATGATTTCTACATACTCGTATCAACCAGATCTACATCAAAATGCAGTTCCTAAAACTGAGAGTGGTGTCATTGGTCACCTTCTCTCCTCATGTGATTGATATTAAATGTCTTTTTTTTTTCTAATTCATTGTGGTGATTAAATTACAAAATAATTTAATTTAACAGAATATTATAAATAAATAAAAGTTTAATATTAAAAAAAAAGTTCCTAAAAGATCTAGATTAAAATAAAATAAGTCAAAAATAATAGCCAAACTAAGGAATATATACTATGTGTATATATA
>KZ807172.1:619405-635274 GCA_000696205.2 Oncopeltus fasciatus | reverse complement strand
GTTCTACCTAGACAGTAAACTAACCTGGAAGACTCACTTACAGACAAAGAGACAAGAGCTAAACAGACGCTTTGGACAGCTCTACAGATTGCTGAACCACAGGTCCAGATTAACAATAGAAAACAAAATAACTATATACAAAACATTAATCAGACCCATCTGGACATATGGTATTGAGTTGTGGGGCACAGCGAAGCCATCAAACATTAGATGCATCCAGGGGTTCCAGTCCAAAGTCCTTCGCACAATCCTCAACACTCCTCCCTACGTATCCAATAAAACCATCCATTCTGACCTGCAAGTACCTTTTGTTTCCGAGCTTATCCTCTCCAGGTTTGATAAGTTCCACACAAACATCCAAGGACATCCAAATCCTCTAGTCCTCTCTTTGGCATCCCACGTTCATCCCGACCACCCTCCCAGACTCCTCAAGAGGAGGTGGCCAAGGGACCTCCTACTCCAGCCAGTTTAGTTAAAATATCAAGGGAGTGAATGCACTGGCATTCTTCTCCCCCTCTCACCTTCTCCTTGACTCCCTGCCTAGTCTCCTTCTTATCCTAGGATAAGGAGAAGATGGGTGCCAGATGGTCTATCGTGGGTTAACTTGGGCTCCTCTCTGAGGACGGGTTACGTCCCGGGATAGACGAGCAAGGACAACAATGTACCCCTTACATATATAAATTCAAATTTTAATTAATTTAATACATATTAAAGTATTAAAAAGTGAAATTTAATACTGTAAACGTACACACTCACACGCACATAAATATTCATACATATACATATACGTGTATATATGACCCTTTAGGGCGCGATTTGAACCCACAGCAACAGGAATGAGAAACCCGAACGACATCTTTGACTCGAACCTGGTGCCAAGAAAGTCATATTTTATATTATATTTTGAAAAATTATTTTTTATCGTTATGTTAATTTTAAATAAGTTTCTTATTAAATGATTCTTTGAACGTTATAATTATGCAAAACTAATCGTACAAAGTCTATACCCTCTAAAGGGTTCCATTTGTTGAATAGCATGTTTTACATTAACTCTTAACTCTTATTTATGTTAAATACTTCTTTTTTTAGTTACTAATTTATATTTTACATTTATATTTTGACTTTATGCTGTATCGTTTCACCATTTGTTGAAGGATCTCCAATTATAGTTTATTATCTATATTATAGTATTATAGTTTTATAAACTAGTGAAGAATATTTCTGTTTAAATTTCAAAGCTATTTAAGAAACTTATTTATAATATACAAGAGCACCAATATTAAATTAATACAACGTTTTAGAAAAAATAACTGAAATAATCTGCTACATTTGACACTTGAAAACTGAGTATTTTTTGCGGGGCTGAAAATTTTAATAATAAGAAAAGATTACATTAAAATATACGCAGCTTTCTTATTACCAATTATTTTCAACAATTAATAATACTGATTATTTGACTATGCTCTTCATATTTATTTCCAGAAAGCTAATTATTAATACAATTAATACACACAATTTTTAAGATTAATTCACATAATTTAAGTATCGAGCATTATAATTGTAATTATAATTAATATATAACTATTTTAATCAAATATGTTCACACAAATATAATACTGAAACACATAACATGGGCATTAGAATATTGTGTAATATAATACATATAAAATTACTTGTATAACATAACATAACTTTTTACACACGATATCAACCCAAATTTAGGGTACATTTATCACAATATACATAATGTAACTCAAATGGTTGACAGAAGGCTAGAGGTTAGAAGTTTTTCATGTAATCTCTTTTCCAACCACTTAAGTCATAGAGAAGGACAATCAACAGGTTGTCATCCTATTCTAAATATCCTTGGCTCAGACGTTTTATTTATTTAAAAAAGCTTGCCCAGAACGGGAGCTACTCTAGGGCCCCAAACTCATTTTTANAGTCATATCTTACGGTATAACAATAATGATTTTCCACCACAATATAAATCATTGAGATAAAACTACCGCTAAAACGAATTTTGGTGTTATAGGTTAGCATTGTAAAGAACCCTGTTGTTCTAGACATGTCCCCTCTATAGTTACTCTCATACAAAATACAGAAAGGACATTTTCAGTAGAACATTTAGTAGAATACGAGGGGTTGTCAAATAGTTCTCGGTCTCACCCAAAAAGGAATGGAATCAAAAAACAATTCTTATACTACTTTAAAATATAATGTCTCTCATTAGCAATGCATTTATTACATATATTTATTCATTTATTCTAACCTTCCAGATATTAACTTCTTCTTTGGAACCAAATGAGCAACAATAGTCTCTTTGAATTGGTCTCCGACCCCAAACCGTCTTCCCCAGAGGTCCTTTTTGAGTTTCTGGAACATCCAGTAAGTAGTCACTGGGGGCTTTAAGGAAGATGGTTGACTAAATCAAAGCCCAGGATGTCAATCGTGGCCATCACTTTACGTGAGGTGTGCAAGTGGCAATGCAATGGCGAGTGCAATCTGATGAATTTAAAAGTATTATAAGTACTAGACAAGAAATAAAAGGATTAAGAAAATATGTGTGAATTTAACTACTGGTTAGACAAATATGATAAGACAAAAGTCCTTTATCTTCATCCCCTCCTCCTACATAGGTAGGCCGAGAACATTCTGACCTCCCCTAGTGGGTCATTCAATGCTAACACCTTGCTTTGGAGATTTTCGAAACCTAATTTTAAGGTTAACCATAAATTTTAACATTAAACTTTCTATCTTAATCACTAAAGGTCATTTGAAAGGTATTTATTGATTCGGTTTATTGCATTTCACAAATTTAAGTTTTAAAATATTACAGAACACTAAAATGTCGGTATTTAGTTATCGCCGTCCCCCTCCCCCACCCCCCGGTATTTTCTCACTAATCACATATCACTTATTTCCTGCTTTCATGGAATGCGAAGGATAATTACCCCTTCCCTAACCTAACAAGATTCATGAAGGTATTTGTAACCAGTAAACATTAGCCCCTTCGTTCAAAATATATTATACGTTGTTATTATGCGGTTTAAATAATAATAAAACGAGAATTACAAACTGAATCTAATTCATTAAGTTAAATTAATGAACTAGTACAGATATAGATAATAACAAATTTCATAACATATAATAATTATCAAATTATTTATTATATAATAATAATGCAATAATATATTACTGGCTTTATTAGCTAAAAGAAACAAACTATAATCAACACAATTGTCTTAGGTAAAATTCTGAATAACAATGTCTTATTGCGAAAGAGCAATAATCACTAATCACAAACGCACATGACACTTATCACTAAACTGTTTACTTTTAATAGTGAGTGGGCTTCTAGTAGCTACCACTGACCGTTATTAAAACTTTATATCTTCCCTAAAAATCGTCCAACTTTAGATTTTCTGTATTTCGTTTTGTTTCAATTGTTCATTTCTTTATATACAATTCAAATTCAACTGTTTATGATGAAAAAAAAGAAGAAGAGTTATGAGGTTTTTCTTGTTTGCATATTATCAATATAAAAGTAATTAAATTTATAATTTAAATCACCGATGGATAAACGTGATGTTATTTTCTTTATTTTTACGCTAAAAAATGTGTTGACGAGGGCGCATGCTCCCCCCTTCCTCTAATTGATGTTAGATAATTTTTATTTAAAAAAAATAAGGTTAGAAAGCTAAGTGTGGGACCACGGATATATACTAGTCTGAAAAATATCAATTTTTATAAACTTTTATGTTTATAAAAATATATACATTTAATTTCCGTTTTAGATGGGTTTTATTAAAACCAATAATTTCTAAAATTATTTTATAGCAACATGAAATTAATGTCTTCACACAATATAGCTTTCCAAGTAACTTTACAAAAATTAATTTTGAAATAATGTACGTTGGCCCTATCTGAAGTAAAACCCTTTCGCCCAAACATGTCGGGCTTGAGAAAATTTGAAAAACATAAATTTTCAAGGAAGAAAGAAGCAGTAATTCTTCGCACTGTGAGTATTTAACTTTACTTCTATAACGGCTGAGTGCTTTTCCGCAAGTCTTGATAGCGCTTAGCCGTTACAGAAGTAAAAATAAGTACTTATAAATATAGTTAGTCATGAACATTTGATCCAGGTGACACGACGTCCTTTCTCGCCATCATGTTAGCCCTGAAGATGGCTTACAATATAAGCCGAAACATCTGTAGATAATAAAAAATACGTTCCTTTAAATTGTATTTTTTTTTTAATCAACCTTGACCGAACCCCAACTAAGTCTCGTCAAATGAGTGTTAGAGTTTTAGTCCTCACCAGAACTGATTTTCATTGATAATGAGGTTGATAAATTGATATTTTCAACAGTGAATCCCTTAACTTGTTAGAAAAGATGAAAGGGTAGTTTCTTAGTATAATTTGTAGGGATCCCTGTTAATTAGTAGCAGATTTATGGAGAGGGAATATTGATTGAAACTGTGAAATGGGACTGACTGAGTGGCGGAGACCAACTTCCCGACTGAGCGGGGCATACATAAATAATAATGAGTTCCCTGCTAGTTTCACTTCCATTACCGCCGATTTACCATAACCGCACTTTCAAACAAATCACTCAAAACTCTCTAAGCCGTGGGGGTGGAGGGCTCTTCCAGCCTACCTCCAACCCTCCAGTCACCATTCCTTTTGCTCTTTTTGCCATTTCCCCCCGCTCTTCTTTAGCAGACTTTACCCCTCTGAGATATCTGGCTATTTACGTTGTTACCGTGAAAATTTTGATTCTCCGCCGAGCCTGGGGAAAGCTAAAACTATGGGATAGCCATCGACCTTGACCGAACCCCAACAAATTCTCTACAAATAATCTTCACAGTCAAAACTCTCCATTTTATTTTTAATAGCCGGTATTTCTCTTTGCCCTTTTGTGTTCGAGATTTTTAAACAAAGAAACCAATTTCAGCATTTCTTTCCCGAGAACTTTTTATCGCAAACCGTTATTTCAAAAAGCAATGAGTTTTTAGACAAAACTCGTTTGAAGCGAGAGGTACTGTGGAAAATCTTTGGCCCCTTTTGAGATGGAAAGGCTAGCGGCATATAAAGAACGCTAGACAAACTCGGTTTTACAAAGACATGATGGCGTTGTGGAGATTAAAATATCATTCTGGGGCGCCAGGGTAGCTCAGGGGATCCGTACGGGTCTCGAAATCCTGACGCTGCGGGTTCAGATCTCGCCCAAATCAATCTTTTATTTATAAATAAAACCTTGTCCTGAGTTATGGGTGTTTAGAATGGGTGTCTGTCTGTAGAAAGCCTGTCCCTCCAGGACCTTAAGTGTTTGAAAGGGAGGCTTACATTTACATAAAACAAATATTATTAAATCTTTTTTTATTATAATACTTCTTTTAACGTTATTACCAAATCAAATTATGAAGAATGGTATTTAAGAAAAATTTTATGAGACACCGAGACTGATTGGTGATCAGAAATGAATATAAAAATAATAAAGAAAATGTGCCTTTTAAAGCATACATCATTAAATAAAATATAATTAGTGTTCTACTTTGTTCAAATTTAGTTTAATGTTCTGTTTTATATGTGAAAGGGTTGGTTGGGAATTCGCTTTTGGAAGATGATTAAATAAAAACTATCATACCTTCTATTCTCCGTCTTCATTGGTTTCTTCAAACCATCTTCTGTTGGTGAGCGCTTTCGGACATTGTCCATCTTCTGGCCGAATACATACGTTCACTGTCACTGTCTGTATTCAACTGGCCAACGGAAGATGGTTTGCAGAAACCAATGAAGACGGAGAATAGAAGGTATGAGAGTTCTATATTCATTGGTGGTAGAAATAACCCTTTAGATCATTTACTTAAATAAAAACTACTTTGCAAAGAAAAATTTTTTTATTATTGACAACGTTTTGGCCTAAATTTCAGGCCAATTGGGGTGATATAGTTACTATAAAGCAGCAGACTCTAACCCTCCATCCCCCCCCCCCATTGCCCTCAATTTAGACTAAAAAATTAGCAATAATAAAAACTTTTATTCTTTACAAATAAGTTTTTATTTAATCAAATTCCAGGACCGAATCCCCGACCAATCCTTCCTTGTAAAGTTCGACGTAGAAAATTTCTGTAATATATTTATATTATTACACTTAATATACTTGCATGCCAAGTTATCACTTTAGTTTTCTTGTTTATATTAGGTATTTATTTACGGCGTTTCTATATGACTTTTGAACATTCGGCAATAAAAGTCCTGCCTATCTATTTATCTATCTATCTATGAAGTTACTACAGAGGATCTTACATCTGTAACGTACAGGAAGTCACAGGCCTCGACTGGCTCTCCTTCTGTGAGCACAGCTCGGCCAATGATAAATCTGCCCAGTGAAAAGGAAATCGTTTACTACTTCCTGGCGCTAGGGGTGGCGGCTCCTGAAAAATTACCCTTCCACCCTCTTTGACCTTTAGAAATGTAAGAAGCCTGTGATTTATACGCCTCTCAAACCCCACAAGGCTCCACCATTGTGTTTCGGCTCTCCTCTTACCGGACCATAGTACCGTAATGCTGTCAACAATAATGCCAAATAGTTTTGTTTGGTAACACCATTTGCTCTCTCCTAAGTATTGACATTGGTGTTAAGTATGTATTAAATATCAAATTTGCAAGTCCTAGTACATTTTTATTTTTAAAGCATATTTTAATGTGAAGCCTGCAATCGTAATCATAAAATACGTCTAAACCTGATTATTTAAATCGAATGATGCTTATATGCATATAATTTAATTATTTGTGATAAAATAATTATTTTTGAAACATAAAGCATTGTGTTAAATGACATTGGAGTAATCATGAAATTTTTATTTTTTTTTTTTTTTTATGTACAAACCATTTTGGTGTTAACATATTCAGTACAAATATAGTCAAATTAGTTATTCGGCTGCAACATAAAATGTTCCATAAAATATTAATTATAAAAATAAAATAATATTACGAGGTTTATTAATAAATCTTTCCCTGGAGGCGATTCTTCGTGAACCCTCTAAGTCATTTTCCACGGAATATTTCGAATATGTTTTAATTAAATTCCACGAAAGAGTATATGAATATAAGGTGTAATGAATATACCTTAAATTTCTGGGAAATATATGTAACTGATATAACAATAATTAATTATTTTAAATGATGCATTATAAAATAAGCTTTAAATATATCTGTAATTGGCAGACAGAAGGGGATTTACAATAATCCGCTAGTGCCTTTTTTTTAATGGAAAATTATACCTTGAACATAATTATTCAAAGAGATATTTATAGAACAATCGCTAATCAGTATTTATGTATTTTTCCAGCTTATCAGTCATGTTTAATCAACAGCCATGTTTCTCTAATGTATTTATATGCATTAAAGTATTAGTGAGTGGTAAGTTCAATAATATACGACGATGATCTCCTCCCAACTAATAATTTATTCTTTGTGAAAGTTACCTTATCAACTTTTATCAAAGCTACTTTCGAGTAATACTGGACTCATCATCAGGCAAATAAAATTTTACATTGCAATCAGTCGCTAAAAATATTTATTAAGACTAGCCAAAAAATTTCTTAACGAGTATTTCATCTTTCCAACATTATATTCAAATTGTTATAAATTTTTCTTTTTTATTTAGATGTTGGATTTTTAATTAGCAATCCCACAGGCTAAGTTGTAGAACAAACATATTGTGCGCGCGCGCGCGCGCGTGTGTGTGTGTGTGTGTGTGTGTGTGTGTGTGTGTGTGTGTGTGTGTGCGTGTGTTATGTTGCATTTCTTTTTATTGGAAGACAGGAAAATTGAGTCCTTATGAATGTAAAGTATATTAGGAATTGAGAAGCATTTATGCTAATTATGAAGTAAAAGAGTAGTTTGAAATTGCATTTTTTTTTCTTGTTTTACCTATTGATGCACTCGAATGGGAAATCCAACTGAAATATGTCTCTGCTGTTTCGTACTTCCCCATTAAAACAGTTCGATGATAGAAGTCCCTAAATGACTAGAGGTCCCTCTTCGATAAATCACGAAACTTTCGTAAAATAGTTGTGTCACGCAGGGGGGAGGGGAGGTCTCGAGGCAATTTAAAACTTTATGAAATCCTCTGAAGGAGAGAGGCAACCCCCCTCTCACCCTCTCTCCGATGGTGCTCGAAGTGCGGACGATAAATCTGTCCCCAGTCTCCGACGGAACGGGAGGCCGACAGCTCCAATCCGTTCTCTCGCTCACTTCTTAGCCGTCACTCATCGGCTGGGAAAAGAACGCCACGCAACAGTCGCGCACATTGAGCAATTTTACAAATTATTATTACCAATATCTGTATATTTCAGGATGTAAGAGTGCCTAAATATATGGTTAAAAGTATAAAAACTATTTAAAATATAAACCATTACACCTATTAATTGATTTGAAATATGAGGAATAAAAAAAACACTCAATTTTTTTTAAATAATAGAAAACATATTGTTCAGTTTGAATGTTTTTAAAATTATGTATAATAAAAAACCAGAAAATTCATATTGAATATAAGATATATCAAATGCCATCTGCAAAATCTTATAAAAACTTCATCTTTTAATCAGAAGATTTTTTGATATTATATTTAGATTTATTATCCAACATGAAATTTTTGTCTTTATTATCATATTGAAATTATGATATTGATCTAGTTTTTACAATATATCTTTTGTGAAGAATTCATTTAGAGAAATACTGTATGATGAATTCATACAATATCAGTTCGATTAGATAAGAATTCGTAAAATTGTCTTTACCCCCGTTTTAACACATTGGATTAATACTGTTCTATACGTTTCTCAGGGAGAAACTCTTATGAGGAACCATAAAGATCAGACATTTGTTTACGAAACGTCAGATGATTTTAATTAAACCCTATTGCTATTACTAAAAATCTAGAAAATTGTTCTATTGTAATTTATTCCTTAAGTTAAAATAAAATAAACAAATTTACTAACTTTAATTATTCTTTGTATATGGTGGGGGGGGGGGGAAGCGAAGTTTCATCATAATAAAGGCTTCAATCAAATTGAATAGTCCATACTTCGCCCAAAATTCTTTATTTTACATCTGAGAGCTTTCGAGATCTCTACGATCTCTACTACCATCATCGGAGCGCAGGAATCTCCTAGTTCAGGTGCAAGAGAGATACCCTAGAGTAGAGTCTCTATCTTACACCTAAACTTCCTTGTACCAGGGCGAAGTTCAAATTCTAATAAAGGGTTCTATGAAATCGACAAGCACATACTTCGCCCAAAATGCTATAATTCTACAGCTAAGCGCTTTCGGGATCTACGGTCCCATCATCAGAGCTTAGGAATCTCTTTCTCAGTTTAGGTGCAAAAGAGCAGGGTATCTCTCTTGCACCTGAACTGGGACATTCCTGAGCTCTTATAATGAGATCTTAGATATCACGAAAGCTGAAGAATAAAAANGTCCCATTAGATACCAACTGGAGATAAAGTTTTATATACGCTTCGGTGTCAGTTTCCATGAAGCGGAGTCATTTATCACGTATAAAAGACAAATTTATATGGTATAAAAAATAGTTATTTTTTTTATTTATTTAAATCTGCCAGAAACTACGTAAACTAAGGAGATTGCCCATGTGCCACATAGAGCTAATAGGAATCCCACATGTAAACGATGAGCGTAAATTGAAGAATGAACGGTTATTTGGCACCGGAGAAGAGGGGCGTGACTGGTTTCCTACTTTTCTTTTTAAATCTTCCTTATTTTTTTACAAATTGTATCAAACATACATGGAAAAAAATGAGTACTTGATCATGTTTATTATATGTTTTCATAAAAATAATAAAAAAGAAGATGATCATCTGACTTTGTCTCCTTTGTCTATGCGCTCTTCCCCTTCATTCCATTCAAATTAAAAAACGAGTTCATTTAACAATTAGCTAAATGAAGCCAAAATACCGAATTTAGACTATAAATTATTTTAATTGTACTCTTCGAACTAATTTCTGTATAAACTAGGACATTCACTTGTTTTACATTTCTTTGCCATTATATAGTAATGGTAATAATACCCGTAAACTGAAGTATTATTTTAGTATTATTTATAAAAAAAATAAATTAATTTTGCGATCGAGAGTGTATCCAGAGAGCGATTGCAATACTTGATCAAGGCAATAGTTAAATTTGGAGTTTCCATGTGCTGTACTATACGTATGAGAGAAGATACTTTACATGGGACTGCATTAATATATATATATATATGGCTGTGATAAAACTTCAGTAAACAAAACGATTTAAATTTTCAAATATTTTACGTTTTCTTGACTATATCCACAACCAACCTCTTTGTCTCAACATTATCATAATAATTTTATAAAATAATTTTCTCAGTACTACTGCTGGTTAAAATCCTTGGACCTCTGCTGCTTGTTAAAATCCTTTTCTAAGCACTGTTGACATAGTAGAACTAATTTACAAGATAAAATAAAAAATACTAATCTCTTGCCGAAGGAGCAATCAGACATATAATATATTATGCAAAAATAAAGATCTTGGATTGATTAGTAGTTCTTTACCATGAATTTTGTATGTAACACAATTTCGTATCACTAATTCATGAATTATCCTTAAATAATCGAAAATAATAAGCTAAACCTATTTATTAATGGCTGCAGTCAAACCATCTTAATCCATTACTAGCCATTGTATATATTAATAGGTGCATGTTTATGATCTATTTAGACCATAAACCCAGAAATAATAGTAGCCGATAATTAGTTACCCCTCCCCATGGGCCTATATAGCTCAGCTTATGTCGAACTAAATCCTTAATTAATTATTTTTATTAATTCAAATCTCAAAACCGAATCCCCAACCAATCCTTCCTCGGAAAGAGCAAATATTCAACCGAGAATGGAGCGCCAGGGTAACTCATTGGATCCGTTTGGCAATCCAGGCACTGCGGGTTCAAATCCCGCCCAGGATAAGCTTTAATCAATAAATTAAAGCTTGCCCTGAGCTATGGATGTTTAGAGCGGAAGGCAATCTGTAGATAGCACTTCCCCCCATGACCCTAAGTTGTTGAACGTCCAAAAGCTGGTATCATTTGCTGGAGCTTGTGCCCATTTCAAGAAAAAATTTACCAGAGAACAATAAAAAACATATGAGAAGAATAAACCAGTGCTTAAACACAACAATGAGTTTGTTGACATTTCAGACAAAAAGGTTTATTATTGCATCAGTATGTCACGAAATCAGTATGGCGGCTCATTTCACTTCTTATCATATACCGGCTTAATAATATACGGATGAGGATTCTTTCTAGTCCTAGTTTCCACCATACTTGCTATGCCGTTATGGTTAAAAGAAGAAGAGAGCGCAGAGTGAATTTGCACATTTGTTGCCATACATACATACATGCACTCCCCTGCAACGTAATACAGTTCACCAAATGGAGATTTTAAGACCTACGGCATCGCAATGTCTGATCGCTGTGACTTTCTCAGCCTGCATAACGATCAGAAGATCATCAGGTTGATCAAAGGGACGATGGACTGTCAAAGCCCTGCTTCAAATGAAATATAATACATATAGAGTGAAAGAAGGAAAGTTTGAGGAAGCTTCATATTACAAAATAGTAAGTTTATGCACATGTTCTTACAAATATCCACTAATAATAGTAATTCAAAACTTATAACCCTGTATAGGGTAAGTTGAAGTAGAAAACTAATATTTCCTGTTTCTTCGTGAGATCTGCCTTATCTTGCATGTATTTTAGTCAATGGTGAAATTGTAAAACCACAAACACAAAACAAGCAGATCCCTTTCAGGAATTTAGGTCAGGCTGGTACTTTAAAATCGATCCCCATCGAGCCCCCCCTCGAGACATCCTTCAAGGGATGCCAAGTCGGCCTAACAAAAGAGTGTGTGCTGGCTCCCCCCAAGCGAGCGACCCTCTGCTGCGCTAAAGCACGTCTAAATTCCTCCTAGCTCACTTAAAACAAAACAAATGTTCTCGAGTCTTGGACAGTGGCTTATTATTTTCAAATTTTTATATGTCTGGCAGCTGATTTACTGGCTTGTTTTTTTTTGTTTTTTTTCTGAACTAAAACCGTTCAGAAATACTATCTAGATGATTCGTTCTTTGCCAAATTTGAATAAGACAATTTTTTTTTTTTTCTTAGAATGGTAAAACAAATTACAGATATAGCGAAAAGATCGGGCTATTTTTTTAGTAGCTATTCACAAGCCAGACATATTTTAAAATTTTACATCTTTACATCCGTTCTTTTTTTTCCTCGCTCTTCAACGAACGACTTACTGTTTTCATTCGCCTACCACTTAAAAGAGATAAGCATTCCAGTTTGAAAAACAGAATAAACCCAGTCAATTAATGAAAAATCCATTCTGACTCTCGAATGAAAAAAGTTACCCCGACAATAGCTAAAACACAATGAAAACACTTCACCTTCATAACTATAATACTAGTGATGTAACAGTGATGATACTGAATTATACTGCAGATCAGATCGCTAAAGACAATTTATTCAGCTTTAAGAATAATTTTTTATAAGGACTACCGCGCATTATTAATTTGCACGGTGCTAAATACGAATCCCAGGCTAATTAAAAAATTGACTTGCAAAAACGATGCACATGTCCAACCACAGCGTCTTATAAATAGAGCACACGCAACCCGGAAGTTCCACGGGCGCCAAACCATTATTTTTTTATTTTTTAAGAGAAATTTAATACAGTTATCATAGATAAGCTTTCAGATTTTCTCAAACCTTTTCAATCTCACTTATACATCCATTACAATAGCTGTTTAAATCTTAGGGTTCAATTGGAATCCACCTGGCGTAGGTCTTCGTGTTAGGTGGATCTGTTATCCCTCAAATCCCCTATTCCTTCGTTCTGCAATGTGATGTCTTCGGGTCATGAGGTTCGTGTTATATGGAAGCATCTGTCAATATATGCCGGGTTTCGGGCTCTCTAGCATCTACGTCCGGGAGTCCATCATTCCCTGCCACGAGCCCGAGGGGATGGAACCAAGCATAGCTATTTCCACCCCCTTAGCCTGCCTCTTATGAATGCGGTTGAGTCCTTCAAATAATTTAGGTTAGAACATCGCTAGAGTGGAGACTCTTTTAAGGGAATGGTGATGAAAATAGTCAGAAAAAACGTGAACATTTACATACATCCTTGGGTGTAAAACATGTTTAACATAGACAAGTAGAAAATAAAGAGGAGGAGGGAGAGAGGGAGAGAGGCATGGAGGGTGAGGAGGAAGAAGGAAGAGGGAGAGAGAGAGAGAGAGAGAGAGAGAGAGGGAGAGAGGGTGGGAGAGGAGGAGGAAGGGGAGAGAGAGTAGGGTGAGGAGGAAGAAGGTGAGTGAGAGAGAGAGAGATAGAGAGAGAGAGAGAGAGGGAGGGAGAGGAGGAGGAAGGGAGAGGGAGAGGTAGAGGGTGAGTGAGAGGGAGAGAGAGAGAGAGAGAGGAAGGCTGAGGAGGGAGAGGCAGAGGGGGAGGGAGGGATGGAAAGNTAAGGGAGCGAAGGAGAGATTAAGAGAGAGAAGAAGGAGAGTTGAAGGGTGGGAGGAGGAGATATGGTGGGTGGGAATGTAAGGAAGCGAAGGAGAGATAAAGAGAGAGAAGAAGGAGAGTTGAAGGGTGGGAGAGGGGGATATGGTGGGTGGGAATGTAAGGGAGCGAAGGAGAGATTAAGAGAGAGAAGAAGGAGAGTTGAAGGGTGGGAGGAGGAGATATGGTGGGTGGGAATGTAAGGAAGCGAAGGAGAGATAAAGAGAGAGAAGAAGGAGAGTTGAAGGGTGGGAGAGGGGGATATGGTGGGTGGGAATGTAAGGGAGCGAAGGAGAGATTAAGAGAGAGAAGAAGGAGAGTTGAAGGGTGGGAGGAGGACACATAGTGGGTGGGAATGTAAGCGCAGGAGAGATAAATTCTACATTTCTAAATATTTCTACAGCATTCTTGAATATCATCAATAGCAATATGAAGTATTTTACCAAGCTATGCTTCCACACTCAGTCACTTTCTAAGTGCCTCATAGGTTTTTCATTCATATTCGCATTCACATATCTCACCAGCGATCTGTTACACTCCACACCGCCAAACTGAGCAACTCACCTTGCGGAGAGCAAGAATTCAGGCCCCGCATTCAGGTTCAGCCCAACATATATAACATAAGGCTTCAGAATGTGGTACAAAAAATACCTACAGGTAAGTCAATTTCAGACAATTCATTCCACTAGAACCCTAAATTCAACGAAATCAAAATATGCGGTTAATTCAATATTTCTCTTTCAATCCAACAGGAAAACGCCAGTTTACTCAAATAAACAATAAAAGCCTTCTGTTATCTAAACAGATTTTCCATCTTTTATTAGAGATATATGTATATAAATTACAATACATGAGAAAATTTGTTTACAAGCCAGGAAGAACAAAGAGGCTCGACAGTATAATTACTAAGCTTAAAGAACACTACATAGAACCATAGCGATAATATGATCAATTACATTTGAGACTAAATGCTTCAAAACTAAGTTTTTAATCGAAATTTCATTAACATGCAAATAGCCTGGAGCTAGAGTAAATTTTGTATATAATTTAAATAAATTATATTTTATTATTATTGTGGTTTATTATCCCACGTAAATTTAAAGCGATTAAATTCTAGGGAATAGAATGAAAAATCTGTCCCAGCCAGGGCTCGAACCTAGATCTCCTGCTATCCGGGCAAGCGTGTTTTCCACTTACTGGGACAGTTAGATTTTTTATTTTATTCCCTAACATCGTTTTAAATTAAATAATAATTTTAATTAAAATCCACTAACATTTAATTTTTTTTTTCAGATTCCATGAGCACAGTCTAAAATTCCAGCCAACAAAATGGGTTTCAATACGATGACGACCATCGTTATTCTTGTGGTAAGTACAAATTGCATTTTAAAAAATTTGATTTGTGTTTATATAAGCATTAACGCTAAAGGTTTTTTTTTTTCACGTCTGGATTTTATTCACATTTACGTTGCATCTACTTCAGTGATTTCTTTGCATGGAATAATTTTTACATTATATTTATTTACTTTCTTATTTATTATCATAGGGGTATATTAGACCCTAAGCGGTGGATTACTTTAAAAGGTGGATTCCCAATAAATTTCCTCCTTATTAATCTATGTAGTTAGTAGAATTGACAGATATTTCGAAATGACCGTCAAATTTCACAATAAATAATTTGAGTTCATTCTTGAGACCTTTAAATCGACAATTTGAGTGAAAAATAATTTTATCCAATCATGTCTACCCTGTGGCCTCATTTTTAAAAAACCAGTCCTTAAACACAATGTTATTTTTTTACCCAAAAAGTATTCTTTCAATAGTCACAATTCTGTAAGTAAAACTAGCCATTTGAATCTTCTATAAACAGCCCTGAACCCTATCCATTGTGCCACTAAGGTACCAGCAATAGAAATAAATAAAATATATAAACTTTGTTACGTCAGAATTTGTAATTAGTCTGAAATGATTTATTATTGAAACGGTATCAGCATAAGATAGGCTTGTTACAGACCCATTTCAATTGATCTATTGATATCATAGTCCTATAAATTATTCACTGCAGATAAACAATTTATAAATTATTTTTGTCCTAGGCATCACTTATATTATGTATGTTGTAGCTTTAAACAGTTCTGTGTGTGTGCGTGTAGGCGTGTGTGTGTGCGCGCGAGCGCGGTAATGCAATCGTAAACTAATTTTACAGTGCATAATAATATGAAAATGATAATAAGCATATGAAAATATTATATATATATATA
>KZ807172.1:545344-561295 GCA_000696205.2 Oncopeltus fasciatus | reverse complement strand
GGGGATCCAGGTTCGAGTCCTGGCTGGGACAGTTAGATTTTTTATTACTTGGGGATGCACTAAAAATTATCTAAATTTACGTGGGATTAAAGACCACAAAATAAATAATATTTATAAAATTAAAATAGTAAAAATCACAATTTGGCTACTTATAGTAAACGAGATCAAATTTTATGCTTATCTAAAATTACATATTCATCTCGGAATTCAAAATTTCAACCCCATTATATCTCAGATTGTTTTAGTTGAAACGAATTCAAATAGATCTTAAAAATAAATCTTATATTTCCACTGACAAGAATACTAACTAGAATTGACCAGATGTGCAAATACTGCTACAGTGTCCAGTCCGAGCTTTGGTCGCCTGAATGACGCTGAGTTATCCTCGAGTCATCTCTATTCCGTCCAGCCTCTGACGTCAGCATATCCATTGCATATTTTATCTCTTTGAAGGGTTGACTCCTCTTTTTGGGAAGCCTATATTGCTACTCCCTATTTCCTACGGTATCCTTCATTTCATTTGCTTGACGTTCCTTTTCTGGCCACTTTTATAAAGTAAAGTATTTCCCTTACATCTATTTATCCAACTTCAAAGAACAAATTGGAGCTGCAAATTCATCGAATTTGTTTTAAAACTTGCTTGGTAACTTAGTCTAGATATTGCTTTCCAGTAGTGTTTAATAACTTCGGCAGATGGGAGAGCAGGTTATTCACCCTTGTGAAATAGCATTTTCTTTGCTCGGGAAAACAGCCTAGATTGAAAAGTAATCTTTTAAAAGCACATGTGCATACTGTGTAGACCCTATGCCTCAATTTGAATGAATCATTTTATTTTTATTATACATTTATATTTAGAAGGGGAGCTTACGACATTCAAAGTTTTCCTATCAATGTCAGAAGCCCTCTTCCATTTTAAGTAGGATTCCCTTTAAGTACTTTGTTATTTTCTTGTTTCCAATCATACCATGTTTCCTACTTTCTTTTGATTTTTCTTTCATAAAAAAATCACCTAGGAGTTTTTCTTCTTCGATCATTTTATCATTTAGCTTAGGAAAAATATATTTTTGAGTTAGACAATCCTGGCTCCATTTTCAGAATTATCAGCATATGCGGTCGTGTACTCCAACGCTCTTAATTGGTTCAACGATTGATCATATAGCTTTCTTAAGATTTTTTCGAGGTGTCGGCTAAGCCTATGGATCATTCAGCTGCTCTCTTGTATAATGACACGGATTGTAGTCTTTCCCTGGGTGGGGATAGAAGTCTGCCAAACCACGGCAGTCATGTTTAAAATAGAGTGACAGCCTATAGTATATGTCTTTTTGACACTCCCTCCAAATCTTTGCTTAGCAAGTCAACTGTCCCATTGTAATATAGCTTGGACGAGGTGTGAACACTCCAATTAGTCCAAATCTGCTGAATTATGTTTTAAGGAACGTACGTTGTAATCAATTTTTCCTCATTGGTTATGCTATCTAAATCATTAATTTCAAAAACTTGTGACAAAACGTTTTTCAGTCCTTGTCATCATCATGTTCACCAGAAAGCTTAAATTTATGTACCAAAAATTCTATATTTTTTTTGTACCAATTTTATCTGATTATTAATTGTATTCCTTGATGATAAGAAAAATACATAATCTGGTTATTAAAGATTACATCCTCCTACTCAGATGATAAATAACACACCCTAAATACAGCCCTCGACTAATAAAATGATTCGTAATGCTCCTTTGTTCATTTTCACAAAATTTTCTTACTTTAAAGATAAAGAAGAATACCTGAACTGAAGTTCAACCATTACTTCCTTCAAACATTCCGTTATATTTTTCTTCAAACTGTTATTACCATCTTCTAGCTCTAAAGGCCTGACACAGCTGCCACTGATTTTGCTAAATCTATGAAATGAAACACTGAAAATTTTAATTTGTCATATATTCAGAAACATTTTCTGTACCCATTTTAACAAGACATACTTGTTATTCAATTATGATACTTCATCTTAGGTTATTCAATTGTATTTCAACCCAAATACTACCCAAAAGGTTGAAGAGTCGCAGCACAGGATCATGTCAACTGCTCGCTCATAATAAGCTAAAACCATTTCGTTCTTTCTCGTCAAAAATGAGTTCGGACTCTCATCGAGAATTTGCAGCGCGGCGTGGGACTTGAATTGATCTCTTGAGTGGTGATAGTGAAATCCCCTATTTCAGTGAAATAGTGATGGTGTCCTTTTGAAGCATTTTAACAACTATATGCTACTACTAATATTTGTTTTACCTTTCACAGAACTAATGACATAAGGTATTATTTTATTTTTAGTAATGGCACTTAAGAGATGGAAAATGACTCAGTCACAATCGTTGAAGAACGATAACGGGTAAATCTTACTCCCCTTATTAGATAATAGAAAGGCTTTGCAGGCTTGGATGCTTTGGGTAATCCTTGGGAAATTATTTTCATAACAAATCAAGTTAGCCGATTTACCTGTGGAAATGGTTTCAACCTAAATTGACTTCAGACCCAGATATCCTAGCTCTAAGTAAATTTCTTATCCAATTTCAGAACAAATATTCTGCTTTAAAGTTCACAGCTTAACTTTTCCTCGCTTGCCTCGATGAAACAAACGCCCAAATTGAGCTTATTGACCTAAACTTTAGCTATAAACACGAATAAGATTGTATTCTCTACAATGATATCCTCTTATCATTTAAGGCTTTTAGCAGATTACGTTGGTATAACAGAACGTTTGAAACATTTCTTCAGATTTCACCGATCCTACAAAATTACACACAGACACGCGCGTGCGTGTGTTTGTATGTGTGTATATTTGTAGCGTCAGCAATATTTAAACTAAAGTTATAACCATTATTTAGCTTTTTAAAACCCTATGAATAAAGTTCGTTAATGAATGAAATCTTTTAAAGTCAAGGGGTAAATACAAATTTGACATTTATATCATTTTTTTATAGCAGCTGGAATCGAGAGAGGGGAAGAAGAGGTTTAGAGGAAGATTATAAATTATAACCATAATATTTTTATTATATTTATTGACAGGAAAACATTTCGTTGAGCTTAACAGGCGTAAAATTTAAAAGTAATCTCACAAATATATATTTCAGCTTGCTTAGTCTGCTAAGCAATATCGAAACAGGTATTTCGTCAATGCAGAAAGCTACTAAGATGATATTAATGTTTCAATAAATATTCAAGCTTAAATAATTATTAAATATATTCAGATTTCTTATTATAATTTCTTGTTATTTATTTTCTATATTTTTACAACAGTATACACAATACCGTCGGTCGATCTAGATA
The DNA here is from genome assembly GCA_000696205.2 of Oncopeltus fasciatus. Classification (NCBI taxonomy): domain Eukaryota; kingdom Metazoa; phylum Arthropoda; class Insecta; order Hemiptera; family Lygaeidae; genus Oncopeltus; species Oncopeltus fasciatus. The sequence continues at coordinate 557,978 of KZ807172.1, read as the reverse complement.
TAGGTGATTCGTAGCTTTAATAATAAGAACATAGAGGTCAAAATTTGAAACTTACTGAATTTTATAAATCTTGATTTACTAGAATTAAGATTAATGAGTCCAAATGCGTACAGGTAAATTTTCAACTATGAAAAGATTCTCCCTATAATGTCACATTTAATAATATCTCTATACCCCTCCTTGATTCAGTCCGTTACCTTGGGTTCCACCTTGACTCACGACTTAATTGGAGCCAACATATAAAAATCAAACGACAAGAACTCAACAGACGCTACGGACTCTTATACAGACTTACAAACAGGCGTTCACAGTTCACAACAGAGAATAAACTGACTCTCTATAAAACATTAATACGACCGATCTGGACATACGGTGCAGAACTCTGGGGTACCGCTAAGCCTTCCAACATCAAACGTATTCAATCCTTTCAATCCAAAATCCTAAGAGTTATTGCAAATGCTCCATACTATGTCTCGAACTCTACCCTACATCAAGATTTTAATATCCCATTCGTCCAAGACTTCATCTCCACTCGCTTCACGCTCCTTCACAATAAACTCCAATTTCACCCTAACCTATATACCCAATCCCTGTCATCGGACTCCAACCCCTATCATCCACCCCGACGATTAAAACGAATATGGCCTCGTGACTTCCTGGGCCTTAATGCCTAAATTAACAGAGTGTGGTATCGACAGGCTCCTCTACCCAACAAAGTGATTATTTTTTTTTCTTTATTATTTTGTTTCTTTTATCAATTTAATATTGTTTTTGTTTTTTAAGTTTATTCTGCTTTATTTTATTGGTATTTTTCTTTTTTCCTTGGAGTTGCGGCACTGGCCGTTCTCTCCCTCATGTCATTGTAACTCAAAGTCATAGAGCAATATATAGCAAATTAGAAGATGTATATACTATCTTACAGAATGCAAAAAATAAATAAATAATTATAAAAAAAAAAAAAAAAAGATTTACTTACAGATCTCTGCAAGAAGCAACTTTTACACATTCTAATGCTGCAGGTCATGACAATTTCCTGTCGTAGTTAGAATACAATTTTTACCCATTAGTATTACTTTACCATCAAATATTTTAATTCTTATTTTTGATTGGATGAAATATGTAATTCAAGCACAGATACAAAAAGATCACACGAAACGAGCAAATCATAATCCGAAGGATTAAATTTTGCAATTTACTATAGACTTCACATTTTTACCACAAATCAGTACAATATAGTACTGCTTTAGAAAGCACATTTCCATTACAAATTACTGAAACTTTCATATTATATTTCCATCTGAACCATGGATCAACGATAAGAATGCTTGGAATGGGTTCGTTCTCCAGTCTCGTACGTGGTATTTCTCCCAAAATATTTAAAGCAGATGTAAAATAGTGTGTTTTAGGTGGGCGAAGAATCTCACCTAAGAATTCCTCTTCGTTTTCCATCTAAACGGAATTCATACTTCTTCGCCTTCGAAGAGGAATGGATTTATTTATTCTCTTCAAAATGAATAGAGGTAATTTGTATTCCCAACAAATATTTCGATTGTAGGTATTCTGTTTTTCAACCAGGCAGTTGCTATGTATGTGTTTAATTCATTCCTAGAACGAAGCCTTTAAATTTATTGCAAATTATCAAGCCAACAATACTCTCTAAAGAATAATAAGAAATAATGCTAAATAATCAAACTAAAGAAAATGTTATTAAAATAAATTAATACAACTAATAATCAAAGAACATTAACTAACAACTAACAATCAGAATTTAATTTTTAAATATTTACAAATTGAATTGAAACGCATAAAACACCCCTGACCTAAGAGATATTAAAAAATGTTTTTACCAATACTAGTATAATGTTCATGTGTCATTTATGGTTAAGAACTTTACTTACTTTTCACACCCAAGAACATGCTTAAGGGAAGAACGAGGAATCACCTTAGGATTGAGCACATCTTAATGTGAATGAGCATAATAGCAAGAAACCCATAAAATTAAAGAAATTGCTACACCCTGACCTGTATTTAGGCTGAAAGAAAGAATATAAAACAGCTTTTAGTGGAAACAAATAAAAACATGACAATTAATTAGAGGGAATAGAATTTAAAAAATCTATCTGTCCCACCCAGGACTCGAACCTGGATCTCCTGCTTTCCGGGCCGGTATGATTCCATTACATGACCAGGACGAGCTAGATAACTTATTAAATTCTTAACACACTAGCGAGAGCCTAACCAACGAGAAAGACGAACACATCGTCTTATGCTCGAAGGAGCTGACATTGTCAAGCTATTTATCGACTCTCGTTATTTAATTTTTTAATTATCATTTATAAATATTAATTTAGTTGTGGTTTATTATCCCACGTAAATTTTAAACAATTAATNGCAAAATCCCTGTTTATTTCCCTATACAATTGATATACAGATTTACACATTTCAGAATGAGCACTTGCGTGTGCTTGTGCGTGCGTGCGTGCGTGCGTGTGCGTGTGCGTGCGTGCGTGTGTGCGTGTGTGTGTGTGTGTGTGTGTGTGTGTGCGTGCGTGCGTGCGTGTGTTTGTGCGCATATAATTCATTCATTGCTCCGTCTGCAACAGCATGGCCTTTTTAACAGAGTTGGCACCACTGACAATATCGTTAACATAGATGTCGACAGCCTCCTATCAGCGAGAGAGTATGCGTGTCTTTCATTCTCAATCAGTATTCACCACTCTGATAGCCTGGAATGGCACTAGTTTGAGAAACTTGATGCATCGGAACGCAAAAAGAAATATGAAAATAAAGAATAAACAAAACGATTTCTGTCAGGAAATATGATTGCTCAACCAGGAGAAAAAAAATAAAAATCTCAAAACACTGATAAAGTTTGACCAAGTCCGTTGAGTAAAAATACAACTAAAATAGCCCAAAATAAAAAAACAACTGAAAGGGGGGGGGGGGGATTAGAAAGCTACAGGACAAATCGAATGACGTCACAAGAAACAGTGAAGCTAACTAGAGAAGTATACTACCTCACTGGGAATGAATTCAAAACTAAGAAAAGACTTGTAGAATGAAGTTGCGTTGATGAAAGAAAAGTAAATCAAGGCAAATTTGTTTATAATTTGAATGTGTGGTGAAAATATGAAGAAATTAAATATAGTGAGGTGAAATGTAAAGAATACTTAACAGACATTTTTGAAGGCATAATTATTAATGACATTTTCATTTATTCTAAATTATTTAAAATATTTTTATCCGAAGAAAGTGATGGTAATGGTTTAAAAAGTCAAGAAATCATTGTCAAAGTGATGGTAATAATTTATTAAAGAATCAGCAAACTAAGTTTGAATTATATTACAACAGCTTTAACCGTGAAAAATATTCAAATCAGAATGTTGTTGAACTGTTAGCAAAAAATAAATAAAAGTGTGCAACATATAATTATTTTGCATTGATTTGAGCAGTATACATATATTTGAAATTAAATGTACCCTCCCAGCTTTCACATGATTAAAGGGTTATGCAAGTAATTTCTAGTTCAGGTTCTTTAACCAATAGCAAAGGGACTGAGAGTAATAAAATTCCAGTTTAATTATCTGAATAGAATTATTATCAGATATGAGATGAATAACAAAAATAAATTTCAAAGCATGAACAAATTGAAAACCAGTTAATTTAATTTACTGAAATCTCTTTAGTAAATATAAAACATAAGAAGTAGTTCATTTGTAATGAATAAATTAAATAGAGCTTTAAACCCATAACTCAAAGTTTAATAATACAGTTGATTTGAATGTGCTTAAATATGTTGGCTCTCAAACAGACCACCACTTGTTTAATTATAGATAAATTATTAATTACATCCCTGGCCCAGAAGATCCAATTATTGTTTACTCAAGGCCATGCCAATCATTTTGGATTTAAGAATATAAGTAAAATGTATATGAACTAGCACAGCAGAAAAAAATGTTTTAACTAATGCTCACAGGGAGATTATTTTCTGCAATTAGACATTAAGAGTCAAAGCTCTAAAAACCCTCTAATTTTTATTTTAACTATTTGGCTAAAAAAGACTCTCATTATTCATTATATATTATTATATTTACATTATACAGTTATATTGTACTAGTTCTTGTTGTGTTATATGATATTAAACTATTGTTGTATACTATTAAACAATTGTTGTATAGCTCGTTCCGGTGGTGTAACGGAAACATTCCGACCCGGCAAGCAGGAGATCCAGGTTCGAGTCCTGGCTGGGACAGACAGATTTTTTTATTCTATTCCCTCTCATTAATTGTTGTATACTATGTTTTATTATTATATTAAATAAATTGATTTTATACATCTTATGTTCCCTGTAGAGAGTTATTCAACATTAATGAGCTAAAGAAAATGTAACAACTCATAAAAATAGACTACACCCCCCTACATTTACATGGAAAAAAAATACGGATCAATTTCCGAAATTACGTTTGTTGGATTCAGTTGTCCACTTAACATTCCGAAATAGCATGTTTTGAATGATCGCTCTACCCTCCTTACTTCTGATACAAGATGGAGTTAGGAAGGTAAAAAGGCGCCCCTTGGAAGAAAATGTGCTAACAGGTAAAATGTGAGGTGTCTTGGTGTCGCTAATCACAAGGGAGGCGGTCAGCTGATGTTTTATTCAGGAGGCCTCCTGGCGGAGGGAACTTCATAGAATCTACGTCAATATTACCTATACGCGGGCTGAATAATACATCTGTATTTGTAAGCCGGGCTCGGACTTGGCCCTGATTGAGACCTCTCATTATCCCAAGTCCTCCAGTATCCCTCATGACGCTTGTCAAACGCTTACACTCATGTAATATGAAAGATACCAATTCCTGTTACATACACTTCTCTTAGCTGATAACCGTCATTGAGGAAAGATATTCTCATTGGTTTCATCATGAAAAATTTCTTTAGTTCGTCTCCAGTCCTTCGCAGAACAACCTAAAAGTATGTTCTATTCAAAATTTTAAAATATACATATTTTTCTTTAACCCTTTATAAGTTAGAGGCGATATTTTCACCACCATGATTTTTATTTTTTTTTATTACCGAAATTTCGTCCACCAGTCGTATTTTTTCATTCAGGCAACTTTTATTTTTTCACTGTCCACTCCTTATGACCGTTAAAGGGTTAAGGTAGAGTGAAAATGTAACATATATAATGTTTAAAAATATATGACACATGTAAAACTGTGTAAAATGTAAAACACACGTAAAATAACAAAAGGTTTACATTCTCTTATTTTTACTAATACACTATTATCTTTCACAATTCCAGAATTTGCCCTTAATTTTTCCCTTTTTTTATTTTTTTCATTTCAGTTCAATTTTTTTATCATGATTTGATTAACAATAAATTTGGATAGATACAATGATTATTGATATCGTGGACTGTATTAGTAGACAGTGGACTGACAACTGCCGAAATACATGTCACTGTACATGCACGAGTGTGGTGTGTGTGTGTGTGTGTGTGTGTGTGTGTGTGTGTGTGTGTGTGTGTGTGTGTGTGTGTGTGTGTGTGTGTGTGTGTGTGTGTGTGTGTGTGTGTGTGTGTGTGTGTGTGTGTGTGTGTGTGTGTGTGTGTGTGTGTGTGTGTGTGTGTGTGTGTGTGTGTGTGTGTGTGTGTGTGTGTGTGTGTGTGTGTGTGTGTGTGTGTGTGTGTGTGTGTGTGTGTGTGTGTGTGTGTGTGTGTGTGTGTGTGTGTGTGTGTGTGTGTGTGTGTGTGTGTGTGTGTGTGTGTGTGTGTGTGTGTGTGTGTGTNTTTTTTATGTAAATTTTATGTGTCATCTTATATTGTCAGACTTGGACCTAAATCACACTCTATTTATAATGAGGTCCATTTTTAAATAATACAATTGGTATAAAATATTTATTTGTGCTGCTTATTTACAGTTACTTATTTACATTTAACTCTTTGATATTTCTCTTCTGAATGACATGTCATATATATAAATTTTTTTATGGAAATTAAATTTACCATTAACAATATTATAATTTTACCAGTACTCAAATTCATCATGAAATCAGTATAAAGTGAGAGTGTAAATTCTTTTAGCTTAAAAATTGTAAATCAAAGCTCTCAACATATCAAAGAAAAATGTTTAGAGCACAAACAAGCATTAACATTTTACTAGAATGGAAAAAAAAACTACAGTTGTTTCTCTTATTCATTAATAGGTATTCTTTTTTCTTTACTTTTTATTGGTTTAGTTATAGGTATATACACCTATAAAATACCTACAAATATACTTATAAATATTTCAGATTTTACTTCATATAGGAGAGTAGAGGTATAGAGGCTTGATTTGGAGGTTCCTATCTGATAATAGGTGATTCCATCGTCTACTTCTTCTCATCACTTTTGTGTTCTTTCTGATGTTTTTACAACCATTTAGAAGTAAAAATATCCAGAGAATACAAAGAGAGGAAGTGAGTAGAAATAGGAGTGGTAGAGGGAAATACAAATCAAGAGGGGGTTGATTTCGGGGTCGGTTGGCCTCAGAAACTACTAATCTCAATATGTGAACGCCAGCGAAACTCAGAACTTGTTTGAACCAAAAATCAAAAGCTTTGTAGCCCAAGGTCTTATTTGTTTCTCAGACTGGAATTTGCAAAACTCACATGAAGATGAGATGGAATTGGCATAGAGAGCTGAAAGAATGATGCCTCAGGACTTTGAAGTGACACAGAAATATGTGAGTGATTTTTATTGTTATTACAGATTTGATCCTCGCACATGAGTATAAAGTGTAGCATATGTTTCAGCCTTTCTTCAACTGTGCGTGCCATTGGTGTGGACCTGATTGCATTAGAGGGATTGAAAAACTTTCATCTGAAATTGCCGAATAATGGCAAAATATTGATACATATTCTTTACGCCCTATTCTGAAGTAGCCTCCCACTGCTAATATTCACTTGAACTTTCTATAATTTAATAAAATATGTATAATATAATGTAATATTTATATACAGATAGATGCTTGATCTAGAAAAAGGATTCACTCTTATTTAGGTAAATCAAATATAAAAAAAAATTTATGTCTTCATTACCGTTAGTATTAAACTTAATTATTAAATCAATTAATACAATATAATAATTAAAACATATGTTAATANTGTCTATTGAGACAGCGAAGACTGAAGGTGAAACTTAGCGAACAGGAGTTGGTGTGTAGGGGCACATTAGGCTACAAATTGGGATTTTGAACAATGGCTAGGGCTTAGAGGGGAGGATTAGGAGTGGGGGTGAGGATGGGAGCTTGGCTCCTCACCTTGATTACAGGCTGTTGTTTCTCAGCGAGGCTCTTTGTTAACACAACATTACCAACTTGTTGATTTTCCTTCAAAAATATCCTCTTAATGGAATCACCTTCTTATTATCATAATTTTTTTTAATTGTCTAATAGCTTATATTGGTTACCCTACACTCATATTGTAATTCAAGCGAAATTATTGATTCTACTCAAAATCGCTATATTTGAAACTCATTAAAGAAGTAGCACTCTATTATAATGAAAGAACTTAAAAATACAAAACGAAGAAGGACTCTATTAATTTTTTTTTCAAATACTGATTCACTGCTATCGATACCGATAACACTAATGAACAGATAGAGGGATTTAATAAAATAATTTAAAAAAATATGTATAATATAATGTAATATTTATATACAGATAGATGCTTGATCTAGAAAAAGGATTCACTCTTATTTAGGTAAATCAAATATAAAAAAAAATTTATGTCTTCATTACCGTTAGTATTAAACTTAATTATTAAATCAATTAATACAATATAATAATTAAAACATATGTTAATATGTTCTGTCACTGAGAGAACTGAGCGTCCCGTGTCTTCCATTTCCGGCCGGCCTAGAGGCAGATTTATGAAATCTGTTATTTATTTTTAATAAATGTGAATGTGCGAAATATGCTTAACTGACGCCATTTCTGTATGACTGATTTTTTTAACACTATTTGATAGTCTGATAACACACAAGTCTTAACACTGATTGTCAGAAAAATACTCGTTTTAATTACTGCATTATGCAACAAATTATGAAGTTTTATGGTATTATGTAAGCTGCGATGCTTTCCTGCTTGTAATACGTAATTCTCAAAAGCTACAGATTGGCTGCAGAAATTTAAATATTCCCAACTCAATCAGGAAAAACCTCGGTTGATTGTCAGTCAATCAATGTTTCTCTTTTTTCAAATTTTGTCTCCTTTTTATTCGTTTTTTTTTTTTTTTTTTTAATCTTTTTTTGGTCAAACTTAATTGTTGGGAGTGCGATGTGTTTGATTACTCCCAGCTCGTTGGCTTGAATATCTGAATATACTCTCTTCTTGTTTAATTTTGAATTAATATGTACATTCATGGATGTGCATATGAACATTTGCGTTAGAAATATCAGTGTTTCTTTAACTGACGTATTATATTGAGCCGCTTACAATTTCAGCACACGTTGAATGTAGATAATCCTGCTTTGCCGATTTATATAATAACACAGCTTATTAACTATGGAATTTTTAAGTAAAACGCTTGAAAAGTATAGTTTGCACATCGTTCACTCATATGTGACTTGTTACACATTTCTGCACTACTTCTATAATAAACAAGAGCTTCACGCAGAAGATTAGCATGATCTAAGCGAATTTTTCATTTAATTAAAGATGGACTTAAACATGGATAAATGACATTTGATCTTAATCTAATAGATGTATGTATAAATATATTCCTTATATAAAATAAGAAACAAAAACGCAAGGGAACATAAAAGAATCACTAATATTAAAAACTATTAAATTTCTTTTCGTAAAACATAACAGCGAAGATACTAAAGATTTTTTTAAAATTAAATCTTCCTCAAGGCAACCTTCCGCGCCACCGTACACGAAATAAGCAACCAAGGAATTTACGAAACAGCTAATGGAAATAAACTTCGTAGCCAAATTTGGTTGCTCTATAGAAAATAGCTTAATCCTAGTTATTTTTAAGTACCATACTTAATAAGAGTATATACAATTTAATACTTAATGAGTATTTCAAAATTCTATTTTACTCTAATTATGTTCTACAAACTGTAATAACGAACATATTATTATTTTAAAATTGTATCTTTCTCTAAATTCCTTGTCACTCTAAGTCGATTTCATCCATCGTTTTAAAGAATGAAGTTGGCTGAATCCAAAATTTGTTAAATTGTTGCTTGTGTGTGTGAAAAATTGTAAACCAAATTCTTAGTTTCAGTTAGTTGGATCAGCCAAGAAGTGTAGAAGTTAATTTAGGATTTTCATCAACATATCTAAGTAAAGAGCTTCATTTCCTTTAGAAAAATTTGCTAAAAGGATCCAAGGTTTGTTAGGGGTAGGGAGGGGGGAGCCGTCTTAGGCCAAGGTATCCGAGTGTTGCTCCTAAATCTCAAAATTTCGGGTTGGAGAACTGACCTAAACTAACAATGGTGCAATGCCAATGATGCATTATATATGATATGGTATACATTTTTTTAATAATCTGAATAGTTTCGAAGTATTATTTTCATGCTTTACAGAGAGTAAATTTAAATATAAATTAAGTAATCTTGTTTATTCTTTTTTGCAGGTGGCTGTAAAGTGTAATGCACCGCTTACGTCACCAGAAGAAATGAATGACGAAGAGAAGGAATTGGAAAGTCTGCAAGAAGCAAATGCAGTAAGTAGTTTAAATTCATGTCATTAATTTTACTTTGATTTCTATTTTATTTCAAGTTGCAAGCTTTATAATATGTCATTAAAAAAAGCTCAGTAGATATTATTTGGATAATCTGCAATAACTCCTGCCACGCAAAATTCTCGATGTTGATTCGAGTACAAAAATCTGCCTTGCAACAATCAAATATGCTCAGTAGATTTGAGTTATAAGACGTGTCTGTAAGAACTCTTGTTACATCACATTCTCGTTGTTAATTTGGAAGTAAAAAAGTCCGCCGGACTACAGGCTCCCTTTCAACCAATCAGGTTCATGGAGGGAGGGGCTATCCACAGGTTGCCACCCCGTTCTAAACACCCTTACCTCTGGACTAGCCATTATTTATCGATAAAAGCCTGCCCGGGGCGGGATTTGAACCCGCAGCGCCAGGATTTAGAGAACCAAACCCCGCGAGCTACCCTGGCACATTTTTCCATTTATCAAAACAGAATGAGCTTATGAATATTACTTTAAAATAATATATCGAAATTTGATGTTTGTTACATTGTATTTCTGCTCACGTGGTAAACCAGGGGAATGAGATTGCATACAAAACAAAGTAAGCGTTTACAATGACAGAAGGGAACAACTTAGCACACATCGATGATGAAAATAGTCTCTTTAAAAATATTTTTCAACGAAGATGAAATAATATAACAGCACATCTGATGTAAATAAAAGAATCTATAAAATTTAAAATATACTTTCCTCTTTGTCTAGGAGAAAATTAGGCATATACTGACTCGCTTATCTTTCAATCTCTCAAAGACAATGTTTGGACACAATCTCTTATCAATGTCTACAGTTTACCTGAATTGTCACTACGTTTTGTTCGTGGGACACATTTTAATCAACCTTCTCACCTTTATTTAGTTGCTCTCGACCTTATCCAATTGCTTTCAACCTCAATTTCTAAACATTATAATTATTTTAATTGATTAAATTAAATATCAATTACAACTTTATAATTAATTTATTTGAAATTAAAAGTGTTGCTATACTTATTATTTTATGTTTAAATAAAAAGAGGAGATAATTTACACCTTATTGATAATAATTGAAAGAAAAACATTGTTCACTAATAATCCTAATTGTTAAACAACTTTTAAAATATATATATAAATGTTAAAATGTCCCAAAGCATATAGCAATAAAGATTACAATGAACAAAAACTAGCAANAAACTCTAATTGTACAACTTTTAAAATATATATATAAATGTTAAAATGTCCCAAAGCATATAGCAATAAAGATTACAATGAACAAAAACTAGCAACTTTTATAAATATCTCTTCTAAATTTTATTATTCTAAATGTTAAAACAAATAAAAGTAATAAAAACAACCTATTTGGTATCTAAAAAAAAGTATGTACCACCAGGAGCGCTTACAGAAGGCCGTAAGTAAGGCTGTATGTACTGACTCATTGTAAAATTCTATACACCTTCTTTGTTGCTAGGAACTCTTGAATATCAGATTGGAAATCGTTTTGATCATCAATACAGTTCTTTACATACTACAAAGATTTATTATGATTTAATTTTTTCCAGTTTTTGTTGGCAGGAAGTCTGGGTGCCCCACCCTGCGTCATGCAGAGCTATATGTTTTTCCCAACAAAAATCATGCTCCGTTCTCTCATAGCTACGTGTATGACGCTGATGGCGAGGGTGCTTTCTTCATTAATCTCTATCGGATTTGATGGCTTGTTTGTAGTGACCTTACACGACTTGCATCATTGGTATGGGAGTATCAAGTTTGCCAAGTACGGTATCAAGCTTGCTTCAAGTCGAGAAAATTAATTTTCATATCTCCCCTCCTGTCTGTAAAGAAAATTTGGTCTTAACATGAGCATAATTTATGAATTTCATAAATAATTTCAATATGTCCAGTTTTCCCGTCCGAATACTGAAAGTAACGTCCTGATATCTCACCCAGACATTATCTGTTCCAAAAAAAATAGGATACTCCGAAGTTTTGTACGGCAGATCATCTACTTTTTTTTATTTATTAATGCTGCTTGTGTTGTACATAAATAAATCATTAATTAAATTTAATTTGTTTCATGCTCCAATTTTTGATTAAATCAGCTGTTGGAAACCCTTTTAGTTAAGGCAAAGGTTGACACGCCATTTAAAAAAAAAAAAAATAAACAANTATATATATATATATATAAATGTCACTTTGCAGGGAGAACTTTTGATTGAATATCACTTTGACTCCACTCTCAAAATATTTAGGTGTCAAAGCCCATGAGGTCACGAGACCATCTTTGTTTATGTCGTCGGGGAGGCTTGTAAGGATTGGAATCCAACGACAGGGATTAGGTATACGGATTAGGGTGAAATGGGAGCTTGCTATGGAAAAGAGCGAAGCAGGCGGAGAATCTGGTAGGCATTACAATATTAAGAACAGTAAAAGAAGAATCTCATTGATATGAATACTCAGTATTTTTAGTGTGAAATGTTTAGAATTAGACATATGCGCCTAGCACATTTTCGTCAAATAGAAATAGACCAATGGAAATGAACCACCTGACTGGAACAGAGGGTTAGTGGCCTATAAAATCACGATTGTAGTCAAACTCGACTCTGCTAAAACCACCAGTATTCATTTTTTCTTTAAGCTTTAAGCTTTGCCCTTATTTAATTTATGTTTTGGGGTTGTTTTTTTTCAGCCCCTCAAACCTTCTTTGCCAGCCACTGACAAATCGTACTTAATTTGGTTATTCTCCCCTCTGACGATTTCTTCTACTATAAGGTCTTTTAAATATCAACTGTTCCCTCTTTCGTCTCCTTTCTCCCAGAAAGAGCATTTCATATTTTCAATATCAATTAATCATAAATTTATAATTTAAAAATTGGAAAATTTATATTTTTGTAGGCGAC
>KZ807172.1:521541-532087 GCA_000696205.2 Oncopeltus fasciatus | reverse complement strand
TGGTGTCATTGGTCACCTTCTCTCCTCATGTGATTGACATTGAATGTCATTTTTAATTTCATTGTAATCAAACTACAAAAAATCTTTTATTTAACAGAATGTAATAAATATATAAAAGTTTTTAATAAATTTGATTATATATGAATTTAGATTAATTAATAACAAATTAAAGAAACATATCTTTAAGGGATGACTTGATTGTTGATAACTTGAACTATTTTAGAATCCATAAAACCTGGTGATAAATTCTTCTTGTATTAATTTTAAATTTTGCAATACATCTTTATGCTAACTTCATCTTTTTTACGCTTTACAAACTTATTTAAATCAACAATAATTACAAAGTTCAGGTGAAATATGTAACCTTCTGAACTACTACCTGAAGTTTGAGTTACCTATAAATCAGGTATATACCAAGAATTAAGGTTTAAAAATTTAAGTAAATAACTACTACAATGCAAGGTTGAAAATATTTCTGTATCCAATCGGAGTACTGTTCGAGAGGCTATTTTTTATGAAAAATCTTCCTAATTTTTCCATGACATAATGTCATTAAAATCCTCAAATTACTCATAATTTGGCACTATTTTACATTGAATGCTATTCTTTTTTTTTTTTAGAGTTGTTAGTATTAACTATAGTATATTAATATGGCTTAAATTTGTTGAGTGTGAGTTGTTTTTCTATGTTTGGTCTTTGAGCTTGAGTAAATGAAGCGTATGGGAGTCATTGAACCAAATTCTTTTGATTATATGTTCTAGGGGAAATACTTATTCTCATAGCGAATAGACTCAAAGTCGCTAATCAAACAGTTACTTATTCATTGCTGTTTACTTTTATAAAGATAACTGTTATCTTTCCACTCTTTTAATTTAAAAAACATAAATCCACATTTAAAAAAAAAAAAACAAGAGGTTAAAGCGAGATTTCATGAAACTTTTATCTGGGTTTATGTATGAAAATGAATTCATATTCTTATTTTATACTAGCTTATATAAGCTAATCAATGTAAAAATGAAAGTTTTTCCCTATTTGATGTCCGAAATTCATTTGTAGTGCCGTCGTTTGTAGCCAAGTAACTTGTGGCACACTAGTCTAATGTAGGGCACATTTCGACTGATCGTAGTGGTATAACCAAAGTAAGAATAATAAGAAATAACGCACAGAAACTTGAGTAATAAAGTTCTGGCATTTAATTAGAAAGTAATAAATTTTTATTTTATATCAATTCTATTTTGAAAAAAATGTTTCTGCCAAAAGGCTTGTCCTGACGGAATTGAGTTTCGGGACCAGCAGTGTTCTTCCTTCAACCGGATACCATACGAAGGGAAGCTGTACGAATGGTCTGCTAATAGAGAAGTGCAGGAAGACCCCTGCGAGCTGAGATGCATCTCGAATAGCGGGATAGTTGCGACACTGGCACCGCAGGTGCAGGATGGAACGCGCTGTCGACCGGGAACCCTTGACCTTTGCGTCAATGGGAAATGCCAGGTAAGTCACTCAACGCAAAAGAACACTTGATCTGACTTTAGATCGAAAGTTTGGGGCAATTGTGTAAGACAGTTGGCTTCCAGGTTATTCCTGCTGCCCAGTGGCTGAAGGTTTTGATCCAAGCATTCTACTCAAACGTTCGATTGACCATTAGAGCGAGTGCATAGTTTCATTTGTATTGTTTAATAGTATAGATCATAGTTTTTAATAAAAAAAGATAATATGTTATTCTGAATTATTCTCTCACAATAAACACTACTGAAAGCTTTATTGTAACATTTTTCTCTCATCTTAAAAATTAAATAAAAAACAAAATGCCACTGAATTAGGGGCAGAATCAACTGTACTGTGAACCTAATATTCGTATTTTTTTTTTTTTTTTTCATTTAGAAAAATGATATTTATATATGTGATATATATAAACAGCTCTATAAAATTCATTTCATTTATTGCAAGAGATAAGATTATTATGACAGGTAGGAGACAGTAACTGTAATTATTATTTTTTTTAAATTAAAAAGCATAGGTGTTGATCTCTAAGATGGGGATTTTAGCTTTCATGAAGTCCTACCAGCCACTTCTATCTGCTGTAAGCTCCTTGTCGCACCGAACCGAATATATATATATATATTCGTGCTTTTAAATTTTTTTTTTTTTTTGCTCATGAAAGGGCCCTATATGGATTTTAGTTAGAGAACCGATTATGAAGCAATGTGTTTTTCAAAGAGTAAATTTATTTTACATGTATTGGGAGTTCAATATTTTTCACCATTTTCACCTCAAATAGGAATTCATACCGCTCAAATAATCGTATATGCTTCTTTTCCATTCTCTCTTGATTTTGCATTAACAATAAATTACACCTCACCATAACCTATTGCTAACAAATTCTTCTTCTTGAAAATATCTTCCCGCTTCTAATAATATCTCCCTGGTGTTAATGACCAAAGGTTGGCACGTCATTAAAAAATAAATAAAAATAAAGTAATTGTGTTTAGCTTTCTGCAATTTGTATAATAAATAATATTATCAGACAATCCAAAATAAAATAGATTTTTAAATGTGTAATAAAGTAGATTATTTTGTAATAATTTGCAGCTTTTTTTTTTTTTTTCAATTTATTTCCAGTTGTATGATAATTCTGTATAGAATTGGAGTAAAAAATGACAACCTATTTACAGACCTTAAATCAGGCTATATGTATGTTAATAGGTAAGGGCAATATCAGACACTGTAGGAGCTATTGCTATCATAAAATCTCTGCTCTTGTCTATTTATAATGATAATGAGGAAGGCAATCTCTGGGGTTAATTTTTGTAATTAACATTATTGGTTAATTATTTGAGTGAGGGTGGTGTCATTGGTCAATTTTTACTTTTCATTGTAATCAAATTACTAAATCTTTTATTTAACAGAATGTAATAAATATATAAAAGTTTTTAAAAAATTTTATTATCTGCCGGCTGCTTACATTTCGGCATACATTGTAAGCTAGATATAGACTGTAGTTTTGAATTGAAGTTTTTTTGTGCCAATCTTGACTGAACCCCCCTCCCCCTAAAATTATAAAGTAAATTAAATGCATGTTTCAAATTGATATGGTATGATATTACTCTAGAAATGTGGTACATTTTTGTAGCAGAAATATATAAATACAACTTCTTGAGGAATATCGTCAGGAAAACTAGGAGTAAGGCAAGTCATCCCTGAAATGGCTAGTAGGGTAAAAGTTTTCCAAGGAAAGAAGTGAAGGCAGTGAGGACCCTCGCTACCTGGCCAGGAAAAAGCATTCCTCTGATCCTCGGAGGAGCTGACCTAATCTGCTTACNATGCTTAATTAAAATGATTTTATGGGGACATTTTTGTTCTGAGTAAGTCTATATTTATCAAAAGAACAATTTGTAAAGCAATTTTTATATTTATATTGTATTTAACATACTATATAGGAAATAATCTTCTATCTTTTCTTTAATATTAACTCCTATTTATATTCTATTGCAATTTCTTCTTTCAGAGAGTTGGTTGTGACCTTGTTATTGGGTCTGAAGCTGCAGTAGACATTTGTGGTGTTTGTGGAGGAGACGGTTCAACTTGTGCACAACCATTGTATCATTGGGTTGTTGAGCCAGCATCTCTCTGCTCTGTCACTTGTGGCAATGGTAATAAATAGGGGGAAATAGATTTAATGCATTTTTTCAAGTACTTTAGAATTTACATTTACAATTCTAATAGTTTCCAGAATAGAAAATGAATTTACTTAATGTAGGCAGGTTGTTCTAAAACCTTTTTCAGCAAATTCCAGAAAGGAAATCAAGCTATTCACATTGGTACAATAATGCAAATATTGAAAAATATTTTTGATTTTTCACTGATTCTGCCACTATTTTCTCTTGCTTTCACAATTTTTGAGGTAAAGAAGCCAAATACATTATGTTTTCATTAAGTTTCTTTGGAGAAACTGTCGGGGGAGTTTGTTTATAGTTGATTGGTCAAGTTAGAGAGAAGTTATGGAGTGAGACCAGATGGAGTGATGGGGAGTGAGACCAGATGGAGTGATGGGGAGTGAGAGAATCCTCCATGTGGCATGATACTTTCATAATATTATTATATTAAATACATATATTTTGTTTTCTTATATATATTCGTTATTTAGTTTTCATCTAGTTGATTACATACAGTTTTATCATTTCATTTATTTATTCATTTGTTGTATTATAATATATAGACATATTTCTTATTCCTTTAGTACGTTGTCTTTTGTAACTCAGCTTGAAATACAGTCCAAAACATTGGTGAAAATAAAAAATACCTTTTTGTTTACAAATCAGTTTTAATTCCTCAGTTCCCAAGAACGAATCCCTGACTAACCTCTTCTCATAAAGCTCAACAGGATATTAAGGAATATTTCAGAAATAAGTATGAAAAATGCATATTAAGGAATATTTAAGAAATAAGTATGAAAAACACATATTGAGGAATATTTAAAAAATAAGTTTGACATAATGTATGACCCCTTATTTTTTTTCCTTATATAATATCAATACCAATTCCTGCATTTAGGCATTCTCTTGCAAACCATTGAATGAATTAGTTTTCAGTAGATATCAAATTAGTGGGATTAGGAATTTATAGGAAAAATTGGGGGGGGGGGGGGNTAATAATAAAATTAAACAATTTCAAATTTTATTACATTTTCTTCCATCACTTAGAACTTTGAAGAAAAAGTTGTAGAAACTTTGAACACAAATCAGATGATTCCACTCTAAAAATCAACCAAGGCTAAAATTCTTATTGTATTTCTTTATAAAAAAAGAAAAAAAAATAATAAATAAACCTTTTTCTACAGACAACCTCAAATTACATTACCATAAACCTCTTAATTCTTATAATTACTTATGGGCTCTCAAATTTTAAACTCTCTAATAGTTTCTTGTCATGTAAAATTTCCTGAATAATATTTGTATTAAATTAACAAATACGATTATCACTTTTTAGTTAGATCCATTTAATTTTTTTATTATTATCATAATTATTTTTTTACAGGATACAAAATGTCACAAGTCCTCTGTCGAAACATTGTTACTGGCCATTCTGTTGACTCTGAACTATGTGATGAATCTCAAAAACCTCAAACAAAAATGATAGAATGCAATATCCATCCATGTCCAGCAAAGTAAGTATACTTCTAACAAACTGTCCAAGTTCTGTAGTTTTAAACTTTCATGAACTATGTATAAGGTCATTGCATAAAGTTTCACAGAATTTAATTTATTAAATACTCAAAGTTTCACAATAAAAAAATGGGAACATGGATACTGTTTTTTATATCCTATGACCACCTAAGGTAAACTTGTATTGTCATTATAATGGATAAATTATGAGAAAAAGGTTTTCAAGTCAGTAATTTTTATTTTTGTTTGTATTTTTTTCAACTGAGAATTGAAGTTTGCAAAAGTAATATTTCAAATTTTTATTGTATAACTGAAATAAATAAAAAGAGAAAACTAATGAACTTCATAAAAAATCACCATGTCCTAATTTGTACATTAAATAAAATAAATTTTAATATGGATCAGAGTGGTTCTCCAAACTGACTAATATTTGCTCACACACTGTAAAGATTTATGTTAATGTTTACTGTACCTCAGATGTGTTAAAAAGTAGATACGGCTTTTGATATATCAAAGGTAACTAGCAGACATAACTCACAGAGAGTACTTAAACAAAATATATTACATAATGAAGTAACTGAAGTAATTGTGTTCATGAATATGCTATGATAAATAAATAATAATACTATATTATATCATACAATACCTATAACATTATCACTATTTTATTACTTGCTATTAGGGAGTTAGCTCTATTCAATATTGATCATGCTTTAATTCTGGTCAATGAAAACAACATAAAATGTAGGGGAAAAAAGTTCTTTTAAAGCCAGCTTCTTAACATTTATGTCACTTATATTTATTTGGTTAAAACAATAATAATAATTTATAAAAAAATTTCCACTTAACAAAGAAAAATATTGGTCTTTAAAGACCAATTACAATTTACTAAGGTGTACTCAAAAAAATTTAAGGTAAATACTAAGCAATAACTAGTGACAGACCTTTAAACAATGCTTAATTAAAATGATTTTATGGGGACATTTTTGTTCTGAGTAAGTCTATATTTATCAGTTTTATCTATTATATTACCTCATGATCCTCATAATAAATCTAAGCAAATAGAAACCTACTTGGTTCTTTTAAGCATGCATTGTGTCAACCATAGTCTCTAAAGGAGTCAAAAGGAGAGATTCACTCAACCTGCCACTTTAAGAGAAAATAAGCAAAGCAGGCAAATGCTTTTGTAGTTATGTTCTAGCAGATCCCCACATGGAAATCAAGCTATTTATGCTGGAACTCTCCTACCTTCTATTCTCCGTCTTCATTGGTTTCTGCACACCATCTTCTGTTGGCAATTTTTTTATGCTGGCACCATGGCACAACTTTTAACAATTTTTTTACAGATCTTAACAGATTTTACATAGGAAAAACTAAAAATGTGGTCCGTCCAATATTATACAGAATAAAATAAACTATTTATTTCCAAAAAACTGAACATACATTATGGATATATCACAAACCTGACATGTTGTTACATATATTTTATGACATACCCAAATTTTAACATTTAATATTAATATTAACTAACAACACTAAGATAACCAATCAATAATCGGCTTGAGTGTGTATTGTACTAAGATATCCAAACTATTAACTTGAGTGTGTTTTTTATTGTTATTGTGTTTGCCGTTTTCATGGTGAACTTTATTATTTGTATGTGTATGAATATTTTAAGAAATTTTTATTTATTTCTTTTATTTTGCATCTGTTGTGAATTATATATTTATTTGGGGAGGGATAGGTCGGGGGTACAAAGTTTTTATTATTGCCAATGTTTTGACCTAAATTTCAAGCCTATTTCAGGGCAGTAGGAGAGGTGGAGGGAGAGAGTTTCCTATTTATTTATTTCTTCCTTTAAAGTTAATTTNAAACCTAAGTTCATTAGAAAATTTCAGAATAGTTCATCAGCAACCTTACTTCTTTTGTTGCGGATATTTAGAGTAGTTCAGGAATTTAAAAAT
Source organism: Oncopeltus fasciatus (assembly GCA_000696205.2). Classification (NCBI taxonomy): domain Eukaryota; kingdom Metazoa; phylum Arthropoda; class Insecta; order Hemiptera; family Lygaeidae; genus Oncopeltus; species Oncopeltus fasciatus. The sequence goes on along the minus strand of KZ807172.1, from coordinate 524,961 downwards.
ATAATTAGTAATTATTTTTTCCCCATATTCCTCCATGGACACATACCAAGCCAACAATATGACCTTGTTCTCTCAACACTCAAGAGAGATGTCACTTCTAGCTCCAAATATAATGAAAACTTTAATGACATCATAAATTCCCTACCCCCTCACATCCTTATTTATACTGATAGTTCAAAAAGTGATATATGCATTGGATATGCAGTCGTTGCATCAAACTCAACATAAAAATACAGACTGCATGAACTTTGTAATATATATACAGTTGAACTATGTGCAATTTTGTCAGCAATTCATCTATGTATGTCAACCCAATAAAACCACATTGTTATCTTAACAGACTCATTAAGTGTTCTACAAGCACTAGACAATATTTATTCAAATCATCCAGGCATAACGCGGATTCAAGACTATATTACGATGCTTACAGAAATTAATAAAACCGAGATAAGGGGAAATAAGCCATATGAATATGCTGACCAGGCTACCAAACGTGCACTTACGCTCCCTCTACCTAAGAAACCAGTCTTAACTCCGAGGTATCTGACTCTACCACAAAAACTATACATTTTAAATAGTTGGCAATGGATGTGGGAAGAAAATCCACCTTTGAAGCTGAAGTGTATTAAAAAATCTACCAAGCTTTGGAGTTCTTTAGAACGGAGCAAAAGAAGGGAAGAAGTTATAATATCACGACTACGCATTGGCCACACACAAGTCACACACGAATACCTTATAACCAAAGATGTTGCACCCAAATGTTCCTTCTGTAAGAATCATCTAACTGTAGAACATATTTTTTTCTAATGCCCTAAATTTAAACCTCATCCAGAGGTATAATGATGATTGTGTATACAATGATCATTGTATATAATTTCTGGATTTTAAATAAACCTCAGTATATATATATATAATAAATACACTATCTCTGTTAAAGAAAAGTATTTTGGAAAATAAATATGATTGATAAGTTACATTTTATACATTAATTCCTTATATCAAGGATTTAATACCTGTGACATAAGGAAAAAGGAAGGTATATTTTATTAAAATCAGTAAAGATTGCCTAATCAAGTTAATGGGCAATAACACCATAATAAAAGAAAAAGAAATACCGAGTGCAGTTACAAAATTTTATTTATTTCATTAGTTGTATATCAATATACCCATCTTATATATATAAATATATTGTTTGGGGGAGGGGATTTTCCCAATTGAAAACAAAATTCTGATCATATATATATATATATGTGTGTGTGTTTGTGTGTGTGTGTATATATATATAATGGAATATAATACGTGTTTTTGTAGGAGGGCATGTGGTCAGACTGGACACCTTGCTCACGTACATGTGACGGGGGTACATCCTTTCAGATCAGAAAGTGCAATGAAGTTAACGGCTGCTTTGGGGATACACTTCGCTATAGACTATGCAACATGCAGGTAATTTTCATATTCTCTTTACATTGTTAGATCCCTGATGAAGAAATTTATTAGTAATTTTATTAATGATTTTCACACATCTTTTACCGATCCAACTTATGAGAAGCAAATAAATTTTACACAAACACACACACACACACACACACACACGTTTATTTATTTGCAATTTACCAGACACAATTTATTTGCTTCTCATAAGTTGGATCGTTAAAAGATCTGAAAATTTATTAAACGTTGTGTAGAATACAAATAAAATCACTAATGAATTTATTCATCTATATATATGAGGTAGTGCTTTTTCAATAATGAAAGGAAGTTCAGTTAACATCGGAATAGGGGTTTGTGCAGGTTAATGAATATGAAGTTTAATTCTCAACAATGTTTTAATCATTTTTCTTTCTTCTTTTTTACTTCGAGTCGGAAGTATTTTCCATTGAAAATATCTCAATTAAATTTCTAATCAAAGTCTATGATAAAAAGTGACTCTTTTTAGGAGGAATTCCTGAAGTTTGGATTATGTTAAGATGAATTCCCATTCTTCTACCTAATTCTCTCTCTCTCTCTCTCTCTCTCTCTCCCCCCCCCCATTTGTTATATCGGGACTCCTCTCTCTCTCTCTCTCTCGCTCACTACCCCCTGTCAGATAGCCCCCCACCCCGAGCTACTTCCGGCGATACCCCCTCGGGCTCCTGCCAAATTCTGCTGAATACACTTCCTTCTCCCGTCCCCGCTCTCTTCCTATTGTTCTCTTGTTGTGCTCCCCCCAGATGACCTCCGTCTCGTCCTTACCACCGCCGACCGTATTTAAAAGCTAATCTAGGATTCCCTCAGACATAGGGCACTGCCCCAGTCTACAACAAAATAACGGCTTTCTTTAAAATAACACAATGTTGCATCAAAGGAATTACAAATTTACAATGTAAAAACTTAAAATTGTCATACCCCAATAGAATATCCTAAGATTCTAATAATTTAATATCAATATTTAAGATTTACTAATTTAATTAAAAATAGCGATCATTGCTTAAATATGCAATATATTTTTTCCCTCTTAAGTTTGCTGCTTTGTTGCTTAATTTTTTTTTCTGTTGGCTTTAGCCGCCTTACGTGGTACTTATGTGAGCTTTGGCAGACTTTAGAGATCTATAACTGCCTTACGCACACTTATATACACACGGTCGGATAGGCTTCCCAAGGAAGTGTGATCAGTCCTGCTCTAAACCTCCTGAGACCTTGGATGGCATGTAATTTTTCTGGAGGGGTGTACTCCTTTAGATGAGTTGTCTCCGGGAGACTGAAGGATCTCATCCATTCCTTTTTCATACGTAGAGTAACGTAGCCCCTTCTTCAGACATAGCTTACACTGATAGAGAACGTTTTACTTCATAGTTCTAAAAGGGATTGGAGGAACCCGGATACGGGCCTAGTTCTTTTAGCATGCAAGTCACTCAAAGCACCACAACAGCACAGACGCCCTATGTACACAGACTCATATCGTTCACAAACCCTTGATTAGTAAGATTTGACTTACTTGATAAGTAAGGCATATGCAGAAAACTTAAAAGTATATATATGTATATAATTAAATTACAATATTAATTTATCAACGAGAACGACAAAGTCTAATGTTTTACGGAAGAGAAAAAACTACAATAACGTTGAAAAACAATTTCTTTTTTTTATAATAATAGTACTGAGGTTACATCCTATATTTAAGGTTGGGCATTTCCTCATCAGATCCTCCAGTCTCTTGAACTAGATCCCTCTAAATATTCGTCTCTCTTCCTCGCCCACATCCTTCAAATCCCAGCTATTTCAGCATCTCCTCTCTGTACAATTGGGTATCAGGAACTGCTAAAGTATTTCTTGTTTATTTTTTATTTTTATCATGTTTATTTTATATTTTTTTTATTTTATTTTTATATCATAATTAATTGTTATAATATTAGTTTTGAGTTTTATTGTTTTTTTTTTTCT
>KZ807172.1:498318-510203 GCA_000696205.2 Oncopeltus fasciatus | reverse complement strand
TTTTTTTTTTTTTTTTTTTTTTTTTTTTTTTTTTTTTTTTTTTTTTTTTTTTTTTTTTTTTTTTAATAGCTTCAATCAATCAATTCCTTCAATTTTTTTCTTTTAGCTTTTTATCAAATTCTTTTTTAAAGAAAAAAATATGGATAAAGTTAGTTGGGGCTTGGCCAAAATATGAATTATTATTATTTGCCGATATTTCAGCCTGCATTGTAAGCAATCTTCAGAGCTATCATGAAGGTGAGAGGGGACCTGTTATTAAAATAGTGAAATATACATGTTATGCCATTCCATTTTGTCAACAGCTCCCCTCTTACCATCATGATAACCCTGAATATGGTTTGCAATATCAATTATATCTCAATAATAAATAATAATTTTTAAAAAACCCACATTTTGGAAAAAATTGTTTGTTTTTTTCTATAAAAATCCCTCTCCAATTGTACATTTTCACAGTCAAAATTGCTCCATCTGAATAGTTTATACTTTTTTGCCTGCCTATCAATAATTGACCACAGTTAATTTATCTGATTAATTGTTGAGATTGTTTTCTGATAGGATTACAGCCCTCTTTAATAATAATAGTTCACTACAATATTTCCACAAGCCAAGTTATTGATTTGTATTGTTTTTTTTTCTCAAAAACTATTAAGTAAAATGTTGGCTTGTCAGGATCTAATACTTATATGTGCTTTTCTAGAAGTTAAGTGTAGTAATGTTTTTTCTTTGTTTTTTTAAATTATATTTATTANTATTCTTAATACTGTTTGTTTCATGCTAGAATTTTAGGTTGCAAGCAAAAACTATTCTATATCCAGTAATAGATTACTTTTTTAAATTCATAAGGGAGGGATTAGATAAACAATATGGTAAATAAATCGATATGGTAAATTTTTCTTTATCATATTTAGTTGAATTTATTTATATATGTACATCCACTCTTATATTATTAACATGTATGACAAATGAAAGCAATTTATAATAAAATCATCCAGTAAGTCTATAATAATTATTATAAAAGTAATAATGTATATAATGAAAAATAAATAAATTAGACTAATAGGCATATAAATATGAACAAAATGCAAATACATAAAAATGAAAGACTTACTTATAATTAAATTTATTTAAAGAGTTCACGATTCAACTAGGAAAAATAGATAGTATTAATTATTTTATTAATTACAATTATTTTACTTTTTATTGTGGTAGTAAATGGGATAAATCTGAAACCTTACTACCCTTATAGAAACTATAAGAAATCATAAATTTAAACATATTACGGTGGGTTAATCAACCTAGGATTGGTTATAGTCATTGGTTATGTGTGTTTTCCTTATTATTTTTTTAGTTTTCAATTATAACATTATTATATTACTTACATCTGAACTAAAAATTGTTTTTCACTTTACTTTCAATTTGGAAAATAGATTTTAAAAGAAGAAAATTGTGTGTATAGAGCTATTGGTTGGATTTTTGGTTTGTTAGAGCTGTTCAGTTGGATAATTCATTTTTTATTTTAGTAGTGATTACTTATTAGTGGCAGCTGTAAAGAGACCAGATGAAAAAGCTGAAGTTATGAGGAAGTTTTATTTTTAGAATATTTTAAAAAAAATGTAATTTCTTCTGTTACCATACAGTGTATATATATATATATATATTTTAAATTCAATGTAAATGTATTATATGTGTGGAGATTACTTGGTGTTTAGAAAGATAACAGAAATTATCATTTGAAAAAACAATTAAGACAATGTTCAGCGTAAATTGCAGGCCTTCTTCAGGGTTCCATAACCCCATTATTACTAATCTGTATATTTTTTTTTCAGTCTTAACACCGCATTAAACTTTTCTGTTAAGAATTAGCTTCTGCTACTCATATAGCTCTTTCTTTTATGGAAAATGTTATGTTCAATGCTGGATCATTTGTACCACAATTTATACCAAGATATTTAATATTCTTAATCATTGCTTGTATATTTTTATAGGTATTCAAAATATGTATGTATTATTTTAATCTTCATTTGTTTTTTTATCTCTCTACAATAGAGCTTTATGATGTTTTATTGAAATCCTTCTTTTTAACTATTTTTCTTTCTTTTTTCTTTTTTTTCTTTTTTATTATTCAAAAATGTTTATATCTCCTTTTGTTCCATTTCCCCTCCTTTTATGCAGCCTTGAAGAAAGCCCTAAATTTAAGTTAAAACTTTATAGTTAAACGAAATTAAAAACTTTTTAGTCAAACGAAATCATACTGTTATAAAGGATTTGTTGGGATTCGATCAACATTGATCCAATAAAACACCTTTTTTGATATTATGTTTTTTGGATTAACCTTGACCGAACCCCAACAAATTCTCTATTAATAATCTCCACTGTCCAAAATTCTCCATTGGAAATCATACTATGTTTAGTTTTATAAAATTATAGTTACTGTATGTAATTATATAGTTTAATATAATTATAGAAAACATAATTTTGTTTTTATTGGTCTTATCTCATTTAATTTTCTATCCATCTTATTTTTTTTTTCTTAATACGAAGAAAAAAATTTTAATTTTGTTCATGTAAAAACTTTATTTTGTAGTTTTTCTCTGTACACAAGACTTGAATCATCAGCAGTACTCTTGGCTGTATTATGTGATTTATTGGAAAATTTGAAAATAAATATTTTTTCTTATAAGAACCTAATTAGCATATTTTGTTTCCTTTATATTAATAGTAAAATTGATGACAGAAGTGTAACATATATTTTTTTATTTCATAATTTTTTTTTTCTAATTTTCTATTTTATTCTCTTATGGAATGCTAACAGCATTCAGACGCATACTGACAAACTCAAACTAGGACTCGACAACAAAAACATTGATGTAGTTTTACTGTCAGAAACACGACTAACTAAACGAAATAACCTTAAAATTATCATACCTTTATTATCCGTCTTCATCGGTTTCTGCAAACCATCTTCTTCTCAGAAACCAATGAAGACGGATAATAGAAGGTATGATAGTTATATATTCATTGGTTGTGAAAATAACATTTTAGATTATTTACCTAACCTAAAAATTGCTGGCTACCACACTTAACCATCCTGATGGGCGAGCTTATGGTGAAACTGCACTTCTTATCAAGAAATCCTATACCCATCATATTTTACCCTCCATTCCCACAGAGTCCCTTCAATCAACAACAGTGTAAATTTCTACAAGCTCTTATCCTATCACACTTTCAGCAGTGTATTGTCCTCCAAATAATCCAATCACTATACCAGAATTTTCCACTTTCCTCAAAGACCTTGGTCCCCATTTCCTTGCCGGTGGAGGCTATAATGCGAAACACTTGCAATTGGGATCAAGAACGACCAACTCTCGTGGTCGATCTCTATATAATGCAGTATCATCCCAAAACCTCTCCACAATTAGTCCTTCCTCTCCCACTTATTGGCCCTCTGACATAAACGCCCTTCCTGATATCCTGGACTTCTTCATCTGCAAAAACCTTACTCTTCTTAATTATTCTACTTCTACCTTAAACATTACTCTCTTCTGACCACAGCCCAGTCCTTCTTACGTTATCCTTGGCCCTTATTCCAAAACAATTGCCTCCCTTCCTCATTAATGGTCCAGTCGAATGGACCTTGTTTAGAACTCTCATAGAAGAGTCTCTTGACCTCAGAATTTCTCTGAAAACCTCTGACAATTTAGATGATGCTGTACACTTTACCATAAACCTGCAGCAATGCATATGTATGGCTTATCTTAAACCCAAATTTACCAAATACTCTTCTGAGTCCCAAAAGCCACTTCCAGATTCGCTTAAAAAGCTCATAATAGCGAAACACCGCTCCAGGGCATTGTTCCAAAAATATAGACACCCCACGGAATGATGCCTTCCATTGAACCCTACAATATACTCCTAAATCATCAGTTTGGCTTCCGACGTAAGCATTCTACTGTCCAGCTGGTATTTCGCCTCTTAGACTAAATTTCCTCTTTCCTTGAACGCAAAGAGTACTGTAGCTTTTTTGGATGTTTCTCAAGCATTTGATAGAGTCTGGCACAGTGGTCTCCTGTTTAAACAGAAATCCATACTTCCTAATAACTCTTACCTTATCCTTAAGTCTTACTTATCCAACCGCTTCTTTAGGGTTCGGCAAGGATTAGATTACTCCGATTTTTACCAAGTGGAAGCTGGAGTTCCTCAAGGTAGTATGCTTGGACCTATCCTATTCATCCTGTACACTGCTGACATCCCTACCCATCCAAGTACCCTCTTTGCTCTATTTACGGACGACAAAGCTATCCTATCTTCACATCCCGATCCTTAAACTGCTTCTAAAAACTTACAAGATCACCTTGGGCAATGACAGAACTTAATTTAATATATTTGGAATATACAGTTTTAATATTTTTATTTTTATTTAAGAAGGGTGAATGTTGTGATTTAAATAAACATACATTTAAAATGTTATTTGGAGATAAATGGTAAAATCTTGTTTCAAATTTTTGTATGCTAAATATGTTAATTTTAAATATTTGGTGTACTGTAACTTTAGTGTAGAACATATAACAGATAAAAAAATGAATTATTATATTATAATGCAAACGTTGATGGAGGAAGATCATTCAGTATCAAAACAAGTTACTTCATCAAAACTAGTTTACTTCATGAGAGAACTTTATTATGTATTTAAATATTTTGACACTTACAGTGCTGTGAATATTTATACATTTACAGTGTTGTGAATATTTAGACACCCACAGTGCTGTGAATACTTAGACATTAACAGTGGTTGCTGATTCTAAAATTTGACTATATTTTTGAATAAAACTCTGAATTATATGATTTTTTACTGTTTATAAAGCGATAATAGCAATATGACATTTTATATTTGATTTCTTTATAGACGTTCACTCTTCCTGCTTATTTCAGTTTCATGACTAATAACAATATATAATAACATTATTCAATTTAGTTTTCGTTACATTAACTCTTTACTAAATATAAAGCACAATTGTTTTCAATTTAAAGTCAAAATTACATAACTGCAGCTTTGAGTTTGTTTATATTCACCTGAGAAGGTTACGAGCAGATCAATTCTAAACATCAGAAATTAGTTAATGGATTCATCTATTAAGGGAACATTTTTTATTTTATTTACAGTTACAAATTTTTATTTATTTAGTAAATTTAAGTGTCAATATTATTCTGTGNCCTCAAGGTAGTATGCTTGGACCTATCCTATTCATCCTGTACACTGCTGACATCCCTACCCATCCAAGTACCCTCTTTGCTCTATTTACGGACGACAAAGCTATCCTATCTTCACATCCCGATCCTTAAACTGCTTCTAAAAACTTACAAGATCACCTCGAAAAATTTCCAACTGCGGAAAAAAGACTTCCCTGAAATTGTGAAATTTAACAATATTCCTTTAACATATTCAAATTCCATTCATTACCTTGGGTTCCATCTTGACTCATAATTTACATGGGGGGAACATACTAAAATTAAAAGACAAGAACTCAATTGGCGGTATGAACTTCTATACAGACTCATAAATAAGAACTCCAATCTTACGATTGAAAACAAACTGACGCTCTACAAAATCTTATTATGACCAATCTGGACTTATGGAGTAGAAATCTAAGGTGCCGCCAAGCCTTCCAACATCCAACGAATCCAGACCTTTCAATCCTAAACCCTCCGAATAATCGCAAATGCTCCCTATTACGTATCCAATTTCTCTCTTCATCACGATTTTAATATTCCTTTTGTTCAGGATCTAATTTCTACCTGCTTCAGCCTTTTCCACAGTACACTGCCATTCCACTAGCACAGACCTTGTCTTCCAACTCCAACCCCTACAACCCTCCCCGTCCACTCAAACGAAGATCGCTCTGCGACCTTCTGGGGAAATAGTCAGTGAATAATTTGAGAGTGGTGTCACTGGTCACCTTCTCTCCTCATATGACTTTCATTAATGTCATTTTTTTTTTTTTTTTTTTTACTATTCATTGTAATCAAATTACAATATGTTTTTATTTATTTTTAAATAAATAATCTGTAAATAAAGGTTATAAAAGAAATTTTCTATTTATTTATTTTATAATACATTTTAATGTCTGACTTGTNAAGGCCTTTTCTGGGTCAAAAAATATACATTAATATAAATAAATAAAACAAATAAAAAGTATTTATAAAAAGAAGTGGTGAAAATTAAATAAATACTTAAACAAAAATAACATTTCCTTGAGGCTGACATTGTAAGTTAATAATCACTAACAATATGATTGGGGAAAGAAAAAGAAACAATAAAGAAAAAAAAAACAAAGTGAGTTTATAACCAGTTTAGGAAATGAAATGCAATGTGAAGTACACATTTAACGAAAACACCTACTCACACTTTACTCACCATCATTTTGTTAATAAATGCTGATTTTTTAAAAACTTAAATCTGTTTTTTCATTAATAATTTCTTTTTTACCCCTTAAAATATATTTGGACAATGTAATTTCTAGTGCAAATTTTAATTTAATTTACATGTATTTTCCACAAGTTCATTGTAAAAATTCCAAATTGCATTTTCCCCTCCTTACATTGGATAATAATGTATTTTAAAAATATCAATAGAACAGGAATTGAAACCATTTTCAAAATAATTTATTTAGTGTTTAATTTTTAGATTTTAGCAAGCAATTTTTATTTTCGGTAATTAGCATGTTATTTTATTTCAGTGTTCAGTCTCTTGCGGTGAAGGTGTCCAAACAAGAAGTGTTATTTGTAAACACCCTAGCTATTTTGAGAGTGAAGAAGAATCTTGTGATGAAAATATGAAGCCGGATATAAGTCAGTCATGCACTACTGGAATACCTTGTGTCACAGGTTTTATTTTTTTAAATTTATTTAGGAGGGAGTATTTTCTTGTATACTTTTTTAAAAATCTTACCCCTGTTACAAATACTCAGGGTCATGGATGGAGGGGCTATCTACAGGTAGCCACCTGATTCTAACATCTATGGTACTGGTAAAGCATTTATTTATTTATAAAAGTATGTGAGTGGTGTCATTGGTCACCTTCTGTCCTCATGTGATTGTCATTGAATGTCATATTTACTTTTCATTGCAATCAAATTACAAAATGTTTTTATTTATTTTTAAATAAATAATCTGTAAATAAAGGTTATAAAAGAAATTTTCTATTTATTTATTTTATAATACATTTTAATGTCTGACTTGTTATGGATTTTAAAATTTAGTTTATTTCTGATTGCTTTGTTTTTGTTCTGGTCAGTTTATAAATACTCCAAAAGCCTTTTGTTTCCCCAGTTTTGATTACTGAACCTCTATAAAATTCACCGATTATCCCTGTACAGTAGATTAATTTCATCCATCCATTCATTCCTTACCCCCCCTCTTCACACATTCACATATTTACTCAAAAACACAATCACACATATTTACTCAGAAACACATACTCATACTGCAAGCAAATAATTCTGCAATTCTTCAAAATAAATAAACTATTACAATTTTTGTACACAGGATATTGAATGTTCTACAAAAAGATGCATGTATTGTATTTTTTTTTTCACAATGCCATGGGCATGGGCAATAAAATGCTTGATGCTTTATAACGAAGTACGTCATGTTTTAATCATATTTAGTCTCCACCAAAAAGACTGCTACTCTCTGGACAGTCATCCCAAAGTAACAATTTAAAAAAATTTTAGAGTTACAGCTAAGAAAAATATTATACATAAAATATATAATTAATAGCTAAAATCATACACAACAAAACAGTTTTTTTTTTTTTTTTAATTCTGTTTATCTTTTCATTATTTTATATTGTATTAAAAACCAGATTTCACTGTAATTTTAAGGCATAAATAAAATAAAATATCACATATAATATGATACACTACAGTATAAAGCATCAAAGACTTTTTTTTATTATGCATCTTTATGCATAATTTAAAAAAGTGTTATGCGATATGCATCTTTTGTAGAATTTTCAGTATTTATCCTCATAAAAAATTGCACTAAAATATCTCAAAGAGTCACAGAGATATTTGTCTGGAACTGAGAATATGAATCACCCTTTGTGTGTAGGTGAGTGTGTGTGTGTGTAAAACTGTTGGAGATGTCCAGCTACAAATTCTAACATAAATATGTTTTACTTATTCTTAGGTAGCAGACTTCTTATGCAAAGGCACCAGACCAAGAGAAAGAGAACCTTGCAACACATTTCCTTGCCCCCCGGAATGGGAAGTAGGATCTTGGTCAGGGGTAAGATTGTTTCATCATTTTAGTTCCATAATAGTTTTTCATTTCTCAAATCAAATACTTAATCAATTTTATTATTGTTTTCTTTACTGTTGTTGTACAAAAAATTGTATTATTGTTTTCAGGACTATTACTTATACAAAATTAATCATTTATTTTTTAAAAAGTTATACTTCAAAAATCTCATGACATAAATATGTGCCCCAAAGAACACATAAATAACCTGTATAAATAACCCTTACACATTTTACACTTTTACATAATTATATTACTAAACAATTTTATAAATATTATAAATATTGAACTGTAAGATTAAATTGTTTGTAAATCTTATAATTAATTCATAAAGTATTTTAAATAATGCAGAAAAATTCTTTAAATTCAAATTTATGGTATATGACTAGTTAGTGCAAAAATGTGTCCTATCTATAATCCTCTGAATTCTAATCCTAATAACTATTAATTAAAGTTGTAGAGTAGACTGTAAACAATGCCTTCTATGATACATTTCTTTACTCTATTAAGCTGCCCAGTAAGTTCTTCTTTTTCAGAATTAATTAAATTTTAAGCTAAAAATAGCAACTTTATTTATTGCTAGTTAGTTCTGAGAATAGCTGGTCATAACTTTTGTTTCTTCTAGCTAATGCCTATGCTAATGTGCATCATAGTAGCAGCCCAACGAGTAATTGTAATTGTTATATCATAATCCAAGTATATGTTAGATTTTTTTCTCCTGAAATAGTACATTTTGGTTTGTCCTTGTGTTTCAGTAAGTATTTATCACTGACATACTTGCTCTTGCAGCCTATCGAAGACCTTTGCACTTCTGTTGAAATGCCTTAATACAAATACAATAAATGCTGAAATACAATTTTTGTACCTATATTAGGTTACTACCATCTAAGAACTTCCCACTATTAAAATACCACAGCTGTATTCATTGTTATAAGCTGAATCATCTACATGCAAATTTTCTTTTGAACCCAATTTAAGCGAATATGTTTGGCATTTAACTAAAGCAACTGCTCTCTCACTTTTCTGGGTCTTAGAAGAATTAAATAAATATTGTTTTTTGGGTGACCAATCATATTATTATGATGTGAATTAACCCATCATAGTATATACCAAGTTTTTCTAATCATAAGCAGCACTGGTAACATTGTAGTCGAGTAACTTAAATCTTCAAACAAACTAGTTATTTCAATTTCTATTGTTCCATTCAAAACCTCTATTAATACCTCATTATTATTATTATTTATGATTAAACCATATCATATGTAAAGAACATATCAGTGTAATTTGAGTCAAAAATAAACACATCTGTGACATGTAATTTCTCTGTTTGCCTGCATAGCCTGCAGTAAGTGATTTTTTTTTTTTTTTTTTTTTTTTTTTAAATGAATTAGCAGAGGACATTTGAGATTAACTATTTAATTGTATCACAAAAGAGTAAGTAACACTTTTTCAAGTGGGCCTTCAATTGATTACCATCCAACTCACAACAGAAGAATGTTGATGTATAGAGATCAGCTGCAACAACTAAATAGATCCAAAAGAATATCTAAAGCATTTAAGGGCAGCATAAAAGTAGCATCTAGCAGAAAATAGAAACAAAAACGTAACAAAAAACTAAAAAGTATAAAAACAAATTAATAGGATGGCAGATATCACCTTTATGACATACTCCAAATAACTTCTATTCTAAAAGAATATAAAAATTGACCAAATGAAAGAATTTTCCTTCACCTTCCAACCTCAAATTTATTAAACCTAGATCTATATTAATCAGATTTAACTCACTTTCATCCTTTGATTTATGTATAACTTCATCTATCCTAGGTATTAAATATATAGGATAGATGAAGTTATATATTATTTAATCCATCTTCCACGGTGTTAAATGGTTTATATCCAAATAATTTATTCATTTGCCTGGATATAAAACCATTCAATGGGCTTCTTTAAAGTAATTTAATTTAAAAACTAATATGTGTTTTCTCCAACTGTAGTTTTGATCTGAGAACATAAATTGGAAAAAAATTTCATTATTTTTCTCATTTATCAACTTATGAATTAACTGAAGAAATTGGTCAGGGTTTTTGCCTGAATAAGAAAAATAAAATAGTCCAAATTTATTGGGTAACAGTATTGCCGATTTAACTTGTAAGTCACCATCAGGGAGAAAGTGATGTCTGGAAAGATCTCTGAAGGAGGTTTATGGTCACATCCTAAAGTGTAATAATAAAATAAAAACCCAATAATTTTGGAGTATTTTATTTTTCTGATCCTAGCCGAAACCCTGACAAATTTCTTCAACATAATACTTGACGGCCAACCAACCTCCAACCATATCTAATGATTTAATATGTATATTCTCAAAAATATATTGCACGGACCCCTTCAAGAAGGTATCCTTTTCTTATATATGGTTGGAAAGGAATTATTTGCAGAAAAAACATTTAGGTTAAAAATTCTTAGTGTACAATAACAAAATACTTCTGATCAATTATGTTATCACCTTCATTTATGATTAAATTCTCCCATCATTTACTCATGGTCTCAATTCCCTGCTTTTAAAAATTAGCTGACTTGGAATCAAAGAAACCTGAAATGGCATTTTCTATTTCCTTTTTTCTCTACATTTTTCCCAGAAAGAAAATGCTGAAGAGATTGAAATATATCTATTGGAAATTCTTTCTCATCAAAAATAATGCCCTGATATGCCCCACCTGATTAACATCTCTTTCAATCCCTTTCGCACTTGGAGAATACAATCATAAATTAAGATAATTATATGATTGATTAGATGTATTTTGAAAGAAAGAAAGAAAATAAACTTTATTCTGGGAATAACAGAGTCCCTTGAATAACCTTGAGTGAATTTAACAAAAGGCTTTTTCTGGCTCAAAAAATATACATTAATATAAATTAAAAAAACAAAAGTAATTTGTAAAAGAAATAGTAAAAATTAAACAAAAATAACATTTCCATGAGGCTGATGAGAAAAAAAATGTAATGTGAAGTACCCATTTAAAGAAAACACCAAATCACACTTTACCCACACTAATTCCATTATTTTACATACATTTCACTAGCGCATAAAATTCATTCAATCATTAATTAGCAGTAATCGTAGTTAGGAAGATTCAGTTTAGATGGATAGAAGATGCTGAAAAAGGAGGGATTTAGAAATGGAAAGAGAAGGAACACGTCGAATATTTGAGGGTAGGAGTTACAAAGGCCAACTGTCCGAGCTAGGAAAGTGCGGTATCTTAAATCTTAAATCTGTATACAGGCCGGTTACCCGGTAATTCCTGGATGAGCCGAAGACAAACCTAATGCAACAGTCCTTTAAGAGAGAGTGTAAAGATCAAAGATACGGGATCTAGTGTGGCGTGAACGGACTGAGGAGGTGAAGGTAAGGAGTTCATGAATGTAAGAAGGAGAATGTGTGGAGACAGTATTATAAAGGAAGGAACCGAGGAAGTAAAGTTTGCGGTAGGAAGGAAACAACCACTTTAAATCTGAATGCAGGCCGGTTACCCGGGAATTCCTAGGTGAACCGAAGACAAACCTAACGCTATATATAAATATATATATAT
>KZ807172.1:458631-477507 GCA_000696205.2 Oncopeltus fasciatus | reverse complement strand
CTAAATTACAAAAAATAACTTTCTTTGCATTAAGAACTAAAATTCTTCATCTCAAACAGTATTTATTATTTATTTAGATTTGACATTTTGAACTTTCAGCTCATTTTGAAGCCTGTAATATATGACTATTATTTTTTATACATTTTTTACAAAAATAATATTAGATCAAAAGTGGTTAATTTTTATTACAAATAAACTTACATCCATAATAATCAAATTAAACAATCATATAATTTTTAAAATAATGTTTAGAAACATAATTTTATCTGAAACACAACTATGGCATGAATTTCATTAAAACTAATTTATTTGTGATAAACATTATATATACTCAATGAATCAACAGTAAGAATCTGTAATTATCGAATGAGTCAAGTTTCTAAGTTTTTTTTTATAAAATAATTATGCTATAGTGAATATTTTTTTGGTAAGGTCTCCACGCAACTCTCCAGTTGTGATTTAAAAGAAAACAATAAGGTTGAGGTGAAGTAACACTTCAGATTTCAAAAATATTATTTATGTATTGCAGGTTTGGAAAATGCTCAAAATGTCGGTTTAAATAAAAAATAAATATTGTTTGGTGACAAAATTAATTTAAATTCTTAATTTTTTATTTTATTTGGTTGTTACATTCTGTAAGTAAGTTTACATTTTGTAATTGCTCACAATGTTGTTCAATAGATGTGAGTGGCATTGACATGAGGGAGAGAACAACCAGTGCCGCAACTCTGAACAGATGCTTAATAAGGAGATTGTTCTTTTTTCTTTAAATTGAATATTTATTTGGTTGGAGGTTCGTTGGCCATAGAGTATTATGCTGGAGAAATTAGTTAGGGTTTTGTCCAAAGTCAGAACAATAAAATACTGCGAAACTATTGGGTAATCCTTTTATTATTGTAGATGTTTCGACTTAACTTGTAACTCATCATCAGGGCAGAAATACAATACACGCTATTACACTTATAGAATTATATATTGGAATGGTGGTATCTTATATGACAGAAAAAGACTTACAAGTTAAACTTTTTTTTTTTTTTTTATACACAGAATATAGATTTGTTTTAAATATATAGATAAAAAAATTTTTAGTTTAATCTGTAAATCTTTTTCTGTCATACAACATAACACATCTCTGTCTGTTCATTCCAATCTATAATTCTGTAGTCTATTACACTTAATAGTATGTATTGTATTTCAGCCCTGATTATAAGTTGTCAAAAAATTGTCATTAATAAAATAATTACCCGTTAATTTTGGAGTATTTTATTTTTCTGATCCTGGTCCAAACCCTGACTAATTTCTCCAGCTTAAATATTTGTTATTTGTGGAAGCAGTATTTCAGGATAGAATCTTGATAAGCCCAAGGAAAGATATTGACTTTCTTTATATTTTATATATTTGGAATCTGCTTCACAGTTGCCACTATCTTCACGCTGGGAAAATCAGTCACAGCAGTGAACCACCTTTTAACAGCTGAGATCACCTTCTTTTAACTACTAATGGACATATTATTTTTTTCCATTAATGCCATTATACATCAGTGTGACTCCCAATCAAAAATAAAAAAACAGTCCCACTGATAAATATACTCTAAAGAACTGCAATAAGAAATAATAAGAAAATTTCAATTAACTTTGTATGGGTATAGAACATTGCAAACAGTTATCAATTTAAAAAAAAAAAAAAAAAAAGAAAAAAAAAGTGTTTTCATATTTAAATTCTGTACCATTATGACTTACATATTTTATTTACAAATTTCAAAACCATATTAAAGTAGACTTATGCATGTACAAGTACATGAATACATATTAAATAATTGAAGTTGTTTTGAAGAAGTTGGTATAGGAGGGTATTTGTTCTTAGCTTGTCTATCATTTATACTGTTGGGGTCTAACTAATTTGTAAGCATGTCACAAGGAGTCTTTTTTTTAAGGAAAGGTTCAAAGTAGAAATGGGTGGGTAAGGTGAAGGGATTTTTATTAGAATATTTTATATTGTAACAATGTTGATTGATGCGTGATTTTTAAATGGTTTTTGGTTTGTCCTGTGTAAGTCATTTGGCAGTTGTTAGTGGAACAGAGAATACCATATTTAATGTTAGATTAGTGAGTAGTGTAGAGGCCAAGTATGAGGTGAAGGGCTTTGGATTTGAGAGATTATTTTACTTTTCAGTGAGGCCTGGTATGAAAGGTGGAAGCAATAAGATGGTAAGAGATAGTAGTTTGTATATAATGGTAATTGTTAGTAAGGGTAAACCATTGAGTTGGAAAATGAAGCTGATCTGGCTAATATTTTTCTCATGGAAAATAGGATCAGAAAGAATGAGGCAAGAGGCAGTACCCATGCTTCTTGGGTGAGAGGATAGGCTGTGGAATACTTGAAGGATCTCGGAAAATTTTATCTGGTTTAGGCTAAGGTCATCAACTTGTTTCTTCATTATATTTTTTGTTAAACAAAATCTTTAGGCAAAAGTGGTCGGGCAGAACTGAGGAGATTATTGAGGGTTAAATTGTTAGGAGATAGACTATTATCCATAATAAGGCTAGAGGTTATTGCCAGAGTAATTTACTTTATAGTATTATTTGTTTTTGTTGAAGAAATTAAAAAATTTATGAAAATCAACATAAATTTAGAATTTGATTGTAATGTCACATTGACTCTAGAACCTTCATTTTTTAATTTTTCTGTTCTGAAGATAGTTTGCATTGCAAGCCAAAATGTTGGCATTAAAAATAAATTCTTGTGTATTTCTTTATGCAAGTCTGTATTTCTCAATGTTTTTCTGGCTGAAGCTCACCTATTGATGTAGTCTTGAATATAGATGGTATTTAGGACACCTAAGATGTTTGCTTTGTTCAATGACTTTTTATATAATCCTCCAATTGTATTATAGGACTGAATAATTTGTTATCATAGAACAAATATGATTGAAAAGGTTTTAAAACTAAGATTCATTACAAACAATTTTAAAATGTATAATATTATGAATTAGTGTTAAAAATAATAATGATATGTGTGATTATAGTTTTTTTAAAATAATTATATTATAATACAAGAATATAAGCATTTCTTGCATTGCTAAAAACATTTGAATTTCTAAGCATAATGAATATATTTGTTCTAAATTATTCTTATTAACAAAGAGGAAATAGAATGGTTCAGAAACAAAAATAATTTAAATGAAATAGAATGAAAACAGCAGTGTCTGGCTTGGAAATATCTTTTCACCAAATCCTCACTATCCTTTGATACTCTTCCAATGTGCACTACTCTCTTCAATCTTTTCCTGATCATGGTTTTAGCTGATCATAATTAGTTTATAATGCTATATTTCAATTAGAATTTCATGCATTTCACAACTATGGAGAAGTAGTGTTTTAACAATTACTTGGATATTGCAAAATTTGTGTGCTCCAGGAAATAATTAACTTTAAACCGAATATTAGAGAAGAAACATTCCTTACTCCACACGCCTAAAAATATTATTTGTAAGTGAAACTAGAAAAATAAGGTACTTAAAGTTGCCAAATTTTTTAAAAAGGTATGTCACAATTGCTTTAAGAGACTGTTAAATGAATCATTTCTGAAAAATGATAACTTTCTATGTTCCTTATTGACTCACTATTTCGATTAGCATTTTGTTAATGAAATGTCTTCATTTCATTTACATTACTTTTTTGTTTCTCTTACAACCCTTCCTTCCTGAAATCCAAATCTCTGATAGCATTATGCAATAGTTTAACACTATTTATATTAATGACCACTCTACAATATCCTATTAAAACTCAAGAGAGTGGTTGTGTAATTTGAGCTCAAAGTTTCCTTTTCCATTTTAATCCCCTTTAAGAGCAAGTTTATTTACTAGTACTTACTAGGCTATTACTTTCATGAAGTCTTGAGACATATTATTTATAATTTAACAATAGGAAAGAAAGATGGATTTCTGACCTATTGTGTTTAATATAACTCCTTTTTTGCCATATCATGCTGTCATAAATTTATTTCAGTTCATAACATACGATATTAGTACTAATATTTAGTACAGATTACCTTTTTTGACATGAAAAAGTTTATTAGTAAATGATCTTTATATATTAAGTGGCATTAAGTGAAAATTTAGCTCAGAGGAGCTCTTTAATCACCCTCTTGCTTACTGAGCATATTTCTCTTTGATTGAAGATGTAAAAGTCTCTAATCATTTCCTCTTGATTCTTTGTTGACTGTTATATTTATATTTTTTTATTAGTAATAATTAGACCTATCAAGGTATTAATGATTACGATTAATTACACATTTTTGTTTTACCAAATGTGAAGTATTGCTATGATATAAAAAAAAAATTTGATTTTGAATAAAAAAATATTTGTAATGTATCTCAAACTGTTTTGTTGTCAATGGATCCTCCTGAAATGAAGGCAATGGGTTTATGGACGCAACTGTTTTCATTTTTCTGTATCCATTTACTCTTATCTACATCCATATTTCTAATAAAATCTGGGAATTAACTTAGATTACACTCATCCATGACAGACATGTTTTTAGGTACATAGGTTCAGTAAAGAATCAAAGAATTTGGACAGAAGTCAAGTAATGTTATGAATGTAAATAGTTTGATTTCTTTGAACCAATTCTGCTTTAATACTTCTGACATGGGCATATTTTTAAATTGGAAATATCAAGAGATTCTGCTGTAGATAAAAGCTGTGACTGCTGAAAATTCACATCTCTACTAAAATAAACTTCATGGCATTCAGATCTTAAATAATTTAAATAAATAAAATATTTATGGTAAGATCTGGATGCTATGAAGTTTATTTTAGTAGAGATGTGAATTTTCAGCAGTCACAGCTTTTATCTACAGTAGAATCTCTTGATATTTCCAATTTAAAAATATGCCCACATCAGAAGTATTAAAGCAGAATTGGTTCAAAGAAATATTTTATTATTTAAACAATATCCTAAACAAGAAGTTTTAATATATAATAGTTAGTAATAATGTAATACAGTATTAATCCAATATTGTAGTTATTTCCTATATTTTTACTCAACATCTATTCCATTTTTAGTTTATACAAACAAGAGAATCCTACTATTTAAGGAAGTACAATCAATGAAAGAAAATTTGAAGACAACTTAAAAAGGATTTGAGTAAATTTTAATGAGTTTATACATAAAAATAAATCTAACTGCTTATCTATGAGAAACTTGTCAGTAAACTTAAAAAATGAATGATTTCAAAAAAATTAATAAAAGAAGATTGACTTATTTTACTATCACTGAATCTTATATTAAGTTTATTATTTTAACCATCAGTAAATAGTGTACAAAGTATTTTCTGCATTTTTAGAACTTAAGTTGTTATTCAGCTTCCAGCAGTATAATTTTATTGAATATTTTGATACCAAATATAAAGAGAAAAAAAAACAACTAAACTTATATAATCATGTCCCTCGTTCCAAAAATTTATATTAATATAGTAATGAAAATGTAAAATATGTACTTTATTTTTTTTTTTTTTTTTTAGTGAATAGATGACTAAATGATACTTTATTCTAATTTTATTCAATGTAGAATATTGTTAGATATATTTATATTTAAGAAATATTAAAACAGAAAATCCTTTGATATCTAAAATTTCAGTATAATTATAATTTAGTAATGTTGAAGTTATTTGCATATGTAACTCTATCATAACTATTTTTTAATGAGCCAAATACTGCACTATCTCATTCATTCAAATATTTCTTTTCTTCTAATTTTCACATTTATCACATGTGGACTTGTACTCTAGAAGCCAATTGGGACAACTTAAGAAACCTGAATTAATTGTTTTCTTGACAGCCAATAGCTTACACATGTCATACTAAATAAAGAAAATATATTCTATAGTATAGCCAACTTTTTAATTTTTATTGTTCATTTTATGGTACTGCATTTCCTCCATAAGGATAATATAAGTATTATTATATTTGTAATGTGATTTTTTAGTTCTTTGAGTTGTTTTCAGAATTTTTGCTTTCTGATAAGTTTTAAAATTATTCTATTGTCATTAATTTAACTAAATTAATGAACCTGTGTTTCTCAGCAGCTGAATAATTTTTATTTCTCTTTTAATTTTCAAGTACAACTTTTCATTGAAAGTTTCTTTATAAAATTTTCAGTAATTTATGGAGTGTGAAGAGTTCAGATTATTTCCAAAAAATTTTATCATTGAATGTATTGAAATAAGTGTCAGTAAAAACTTAATTCATGTTTTTATAATGCTATATTTAAAGCTAGAAATAAACTTTGCAGTTGATATGTTGCAGTTTTAAACCAGAGCCATGGGGTGACTGTAGTGTAACATGTGGTGAAGGATATAGGAAGAGAAATGTTCCTTGCATGATTTTTCTTGACTTCTCACAAACATATGCACGAGTCCCAGACTCTCACTGTCAAGGCACTAAACCCCCAACAACTGAACGATGTGTTGAGCAACCATGTTTATCTGGAAACAGGCAAGAAAAAAATATTATTACTTTCATGCTTTTTAAGTTTTGACTATTAAGAAAAGAGGGTGCTGCATACTTTTTTTTTTTTTTTCATAACTATAACTTAATGTCAGTTACTATTGGTGTTAAATTCTATTTATTTTATCATTTGTTAACTCTGAATACATTATATATTATTTAAAACAAAATTTTATCTATTCAGGATGTACAAGGAAAAGGATTGGTCTTAAGTGTTTTTGTTTTTCCCTTATAGCTGTCAATGATTTATTTTCTTGTAACATTACCTGTATTAGTTGCACTAATGACAATAATTCTGCCCATTTTCTATCTAATCTAAAAGGCTTGTAAATTAATTTTGAATTCTCTGTTTTTTTCTCAAGTCCTGTTTCCTTAAATATTGTCTTTGCTGAATTTTTTTTTTTTTTTTTTTTTTTTTTAAGAAAATATACTGTTTGGAATAAATATTGGAATTTATTGACTGACAAAAATAATTAAATTTGCCGTTTATGGAAATATTTCTTCTTATGAATATTTTTTGGTTACTTTTTACAGAACTAAAATAAAAGCATTTAATTAAAATCATTTGATTTTCTGTAAACTGTTGCCATAATGCATTGGAATAATGCTGATATAAAAAAAAAAATTAATGACCATTTAGAAAAATATATTAACCAGGATTTTATATTAAAATGATGAATATTTTGGTTATTTATAAGTCAATGTTAAAAATTATAAATATTTTTTCCACAGTTGTGAAAGTATAATTTGAATTATAGAAAATAATTCATTGGCATATTTAATAATATTCTCGGATTTTAAGGCTATTAAAGCTCAACACATTTTAGTTGTAGTTATTTTAAGTTGTAATAGTTCTTTTTATATATACTCACTTATTTCAAAACTTAATTCCCTTACTTATTTAGTTATAATTAGTTTTTATTGCCATAAACATTTAAAGTAAATCCTAGCATGGGTTAACTGATATTTGATTATCTAAATTGGCACAAAATTTGTAATTCTATAAAACACTTTTGCTGTTAAAGAATAATTATTAGAGTTGGAGCATTGTGTGTTATGGAGATTTATCTCCTGAGTATTAAATTTCACTTCATGGTAGGTATCAACATGCATATAGGAATCTATCTTCATCTGTTGTCTTCCCTAATGAAGAGCACTTTCGGCAGGGGTGTGCCATCCTCTGGCTGAACATGTACTTTCTCAGGCACTACATGATGTTCAACTGTTTGATTTTCTGTATTGAGTCAGTCAGGAAGCTTTCCCGTTTATTAGGCTTATCAGGTAGCAGGGATCATGACCTCTTCATTTTTTCTCTCTCATTGTTGTGTGATCAAATATTGTGGATTTTGTGATTGTATTTATGTGTGTATATATGAATTTGATTGATAATGTGTGTGTTTTATAAGTTTTTACTCCTTAGATTGCATTTTTCTTCTTCTCAGTGAGTGTATCCTTTTTGTTTCTTTGTCCATTTCTGTAAGATTAACAGTCTGAAAATGGTGTCTGATTGTATATTAAGTTGTTCTTTTTATATATTATAGTATTGTCTGTTTTATAAAGATTTGTATATTTCTTTAATGTCTTAATCATATTTAATTCTTACTAATACTTAGTAAACCCTTTGGAGCATTCTCTATACTTGTTAAATCCCATTTGACTTCTTCAAAAAAAGCCTCAGTTTAGTTAATTGTTTCA
The DNA here is from genome assembly GCA_000696205.2 of Oncopeltus fasciatus. Lineage (NCBI taxonomy): Eukaryota > Metazoa > Arthropoda > Insecta > Hemiptera > Lygaeidae > Oncopeltus > Oncopeltus fasciatus. Next base: position 469,303 of record KZ807172.1, on the reverse strand, counting down.
TGGAAGAAACATGGCAGTGTCCTACAAAAATTTTAAGTTGTAAGTTAAAATCTTATAATCACATTATTAGGAAAAAATTTTACAGCTGCTGAAGCAACTCGTGAAATTATTAAGTATGAAGGGGAAGGTGTCAAGCACACTGACATTGGTTTGAAAAATTTAGCAGATTTGTGAGATGCGACATTGGAAAATAAGTATGTATCCTGGCGACCATTAATTGATGTTGATTAGATTCTGCTTGAAGCTGTTGAGTCAATTCCATTCATAAGTACTCATGAACTTGCCAGGGAGTATGGTTTGTCAAAATATACTGTTACTCTCCATTGGGAAGGTAAAAGAGAGCTGTAGCCTGATTCCTCATGAACTTAATCCTCAGCAATCAGCTGAGAGGTTAGACATTTGTGAATATTTATTGAAAACCCCTTTTGATATGAGATTTTACCAGAAGATTGTCACCTTCGGTGAAATTGTGGGTTTACTTTCTGAAATCCGAATACACCTAAGCAATGAATAGATGGCAGTCAAACTACTGTCAGGTTGCTGCAAGGGGGCAATTTGAAAAAAAAAAACAAAAAAAAACATGCTTTCCGTTTTTTTTTGGAATTTTGAAGTGTTATATGAATTTGATCCTGATGGATGCTCTATGAATTCTGAACTTTACTACGAACAACTGAAAATATTGTATGTCAAGTGTTCTGAGCATTATCCTGCTTTGATCAACCGAAAAAGAGTTTTATTCCAACAAGATAATGCAATATATATATATAAATTGAAACACTCCCAGCTGCGATATGTAATAATCAAGAACAGGTCAGATAGAGAGTGCAGTGCAAGAAAAGACTTCTCACTGACGAAGGGTGAGAGATCTCTGAAAATTTTGCTACTCGTGATATTTTGTGTGTGCACTGCACTCTCTATCCGACCTGTTCTTGATTGCTTTATATATATGTGATCCATACTGTTTAGATGGAATATGTACTGATCTACACATGCAAACAGACTTACGTAGAAAAACAGGACATAAACTCAAAACTAGATTCAAAGAACACATGCCATCATAAAACTGAAAGAACATGACTGGAATGGACATAACCCCACGGACAAAGATAGCTCTATGGAACTACTACATGGAAAACAAGAAACGACATAAGTTAGAATGGTTAGAAAATATGCAAATAAACAAAACTAAAACAGACAATACCATAATTAATGAATGACTTAACACACACTCAGACACCATATTCAGACTCTTAATGAAACAGACAAACGGATTAAATAAAGCAATAGACAGAATCAAGGACAATTTTAAAGAAGAAATGGCCTAGGGAGAAATAACCCATAAAAATCACACATTATCAATCAAATTCATATATACATAAATAAATATAATTTTAAAATCAACAAACTTTGATCACAATATGAGGTCATGACCCCTGCTTCCTGACTAGCCTAATGGTTGGGAAAACTTACAGTCTGACTCACTATAGAAAATCAAACAATTGAATATCAGCTCATGGCTAAGAAAGTGCATGAGACTATGTTTGATCTGAGGATGGCAGATCCCTACTGAAAGTACATGTCATTAGGATGTGGAAGACAGCCAATGAAGACAGATTTCTATAGATATGTTGAGTATGTATTCATTGATGGATATAACCCTTTAGATTGTATATGGCAGGTATCTTTGTTCATTGCTAACCTTGTAGTATAGACATAATAAAATGTATTTAAATACTAAAAAGTAATTATATTTGGTAATATTTAAATAAACTTTGTTACTATCACATTTTTGCATCTTATACCTCTTCAGGAGATTAAAATATATATTATTGTAATTCTTATAATATTNTAAAGTTAAACATCTATTATAATAGTTTATTTTATGCTTCTGAAGAGGCATCAGTATAAGATGCAAAAATGCTGGAGGATAATAAAATTTATTTAACATAAAATAACAGTACTTTATATTTAGACTTTTTGCCCATTCTAAAAAATAATATATTAGATATGTTGCTCTTATTTTAATTCTGTGACATATTGAACAATAGGTCAATGATGAGCAATGATTCAATACCAGTTGATATCCTTTAAATTTTATTATTAACATGCTGTATGTCTGGTGACATAGATTAATAAGCACAAGCTGTGAGGCGTTGGCGTAAAGGTCTATGTGATTTCCACACTAGCACAATGGTTTCAATTCCTTCCCTTTAGTCATTGCTCCCTAAGAAAACCAGCTTAATTAGAATCATTGATAATGGGGTACGGCTCAATGGTCTTTATAGCATGATAATTTAATCATAAAAAGTTCTGAATGGTTTTGAATATATTTATTGATCCTGGTTGGCCTTGTTAAAAACAATAATAAGGGGCGCCAGGGTAGCTCAGGGGATCCGTACGGGTCTTGCAATCCTGACGCCGCGGGTTCAAATCCCGCCCAGGTCAATCTTTTATTTATTAATAGAAGCTTGTCCTGAGCCATGGGTGTTTAGAATGGGGTGGCGACCTGTAGATAGCCCCTCCCTCCAATGACCCTAAGTGGTTGCAAGGGAGGCTAACACAGAAAAAAAAAAAAAAAAAAAAAAAAACCAATAATAATTACACTTAACTTAATACTACATTCTTCTAAAAACTAAACATATATACTTACTATCATACCTTCTATTATCTGTCTTCATTGGTTTCTGCAAACCATCTTCTGCTGGTGAGCGCTTTCGGACATTGTCCATCTTCTTGGCCGAACAGTTGAATACAGACAGTGACAGTGAACACATGTATTCGGCCAAGAAGATGGACAATGTTCGAAAGCGCTCGCCAACAGAAGATGGTTTGGAGAAACCAATGAAGACAAATAATAGAAGGTATGATAGTTCTATATTCATTGGTAGTGAAAATAACCCTTTAGATTATTTATATATACTTACGGTAAACAACAAATCTTGGTTTGAAAAAAAAATCTTGAATGAGCTAGTAAAATTAGTTATTTTCAAAACAATAATATTTAATCCCAAAACAATTGATCCACTTCTTCCTTCCACCCAGCTAGCCAGGCACTTTTATCACAAAGTTGATTTATAAGCTGAATTTGACAAGATAGTTTTGGTCAAATCGTCATCGAAAATGACTGTTGAAAAGATTTCAAGTCAAATGCATGCTTTTATATAGTAATAAATATTTACCATTTTTGTGAGAATGATTGAAAAAAAAATGTATAACCAGTCGTGTACGTTGTTGACAATAATTTTGCTTTTGTAAGCTTTATAGCCTTGAACATTCTCATCAATTATAAGTTCTTTGACTGCTTTTTGGGTTTTTCTTCTCTCATTTGTGTATATGACATTGAATTTCCCAAAGGAATCTGTTCATTATGTTACCCTGGCAGAAGATCTCCTCTTTTTTAGATATTTGTCAAAATTGTAATCAACCCTAACTTTATCTGATTAAAATTTTTGGGCATTAGTATCTAAAAGCATTTCAAATGGGTAATGGATTGTTATAATACTATTTGCAGATTTATTTATTGCTTTGATTGATCTACACCCTGATATATATTGTTGATTCCAAAAAACTGAGTGGAGTCATAATTAGCTCAGTAATATATACCTGACTTTAAGACGCATGCAATAATTAGAAACTGCACATCCTTAGCTGTTACACTTTCTGAGCAGGGGCTAGGGCAATCTATACCCTTTGTCACTCTATTTATTTTCATTATATTTTTAAATTTATCATCAGTCATCCTTGTTGCATGACTAGTTGCCAATCTTAGACAGCCTATCTTTATTGTTTCATGGATTTCTGCTGTTCCAAAAAGCTTATACAATTCATTATATCTTCTCCTTTAATGGTCTCCATCTATTACAAAACAAAACATGTGGCTCAGCATAGTTTTTTTTTTATTTTATAGATTACAATTTGATTTCTCTCTTTTCTTTTAATATTTCTAATTTCTTATCATCAGGACTGGCACATTATTGAGAGAGCACCTGAAAATTTAAATTAAAGCTGTGCAATTTCTCAAATAAGCAGCTGTTATAAGGTTTATGCAAATGAATTGTGAAGAAGCACAAAAAAAATAAAAAAACCTTACTTAATGCTAGACTATAAATTTATTAAAGATAAGAATTAAAACATAATTACATTTAAATTAAATTAGTAAGTTTAAGTAATTTTACGAACAAAATTAAAAAACCATTGAAAATTTGTATCTTGTGTAAGTGTTATAATCCACTAGCTGTAAAATGACCCAAGTTCACAAACTTTTTCTAACTAAATATAAAGAAAATTTAATTGATTCATCAATGGATTCATATCTCATAATTATACAAAAAAAAATAGTTCCTTTTAATATTAAATAATGATAATAGTAATAATTAATTTCTCTGTTTTTCAAATTAATTCTATTTTATCTTATTAATTTTATCTTTAATATTAACGATGATAGTGATGTCCGATGCCATCTTCTTCTATGCAGGTTAGGTTATAATGAGTTGAAACAGAAAAAGTTAGCTCCATTCTGTTCCTTTGTTATTAATGGCAGAAGTCATATTTAAAGTTAAACATCATTAAACTCCCTTCAATTGAGGAAATAATGAAAGAAAGATTGATCAGAAGGTACACATCAGTCTTTAAAAATTCTAGAAATGCAACAGGCCTTCCAGACAAGAGGTGATGCTCTCGATATGCTTGCTCAAATATTACTGACTGTTATTAAAACTCCCAACAATCCTCATCACAAATAATCCTGTCTCTTCAACTCCCACTGCTTATAGTCTCTCTCCCTCACAAATATTATTCTCCTATTGGTACTGGACCCTTAATAACATAATGTAAACAAAAACAAATAGCTCAATCCTTCACAATTAATTTTATCAAATTTTAATTTTGTTAGGCGTTTGTTATGAAATTGAAAATAAAAAATAATAGTTAGTTATACTCAATTATATTTACAATTTTGTACGTGTTATTAATTTAACCAACACTATATATATATATATAATATCTATCATAAAACTTTTACAAGTATATGCAGAGTTAAATTTTCTTTATTTATTACAAAATGTGCTTTTGACTATTTATTTATGATCTGTCTATATCTTGCTACATATCTCATACTTAGGGTATAATTAAATGTAAGGATTGATCAAGCCAAATTTTCTTCTAATCAAACTTGAATTCCATTTTTCATCTTAAACAGCTAGTCTCATTGGAGATTACTGTTGTCATAAACAAATTTACTTTTGTTCTTTTGCTTAGTTTCTATGTATATCTATTCGCATTGTTAAAATTGGACCAATGAACAACTGCTACTCGTAAGTAAATGGGTGATGTTTAATTCTAAGACTTTTGTCTTAATAATGATAAGTTTGAGTCATATATGATTATTTTGAGGTTAAAGTTCTAGATTAAATTATACTCTTCCATATTTAATTGAATAACTTCCACATAAGAAGCATTAATATGAGTTTTATTTAGGAAGGGTTTCTTATAAATGAGATAATGTAATGAATAGACTTAGAAAGAAATAAACACAAGAAATATTTGAAAATTAAAATATTAATTATGGATTACATAGATCTGAAATGGTGAGCTTAAGCTGTATCAATTTATCATTAGTTACTTCATCACTATATTTGTGAAAATAAGAATTAATTATTAATTTTAATAAAAAATAATGTTATACCTTTCAGAATGGTATGAAAGCTTGCCAATAACCTTACTGATTACACTCAGTTACTGACATGCTTTTATCCATCTACTTGTATAGTAGTCTTATATTAACTATAATTCTTCAACTAAAGTTTCTATTAATATAAGATTTTACATTTTACTATTTTTCTTTACCATATTCTAACATATTTATTCTTTCAAATAATTTAAGGAGGGAAAGGGGGGGGGGATGGATACAGAAAGTAGATATATTTGTGTCTGGCAATAAAATTTTTCTTTTAGAAACACCTGCTCAATCTGTAGGTGTTTGAACATCATATTGATATCATACTTCAAATTCACTGAATATTGCTAATCTTGAAATATTGCAAAAGTAACTAATAAAAAAAAAATTGTTAGTATTCATTTTATTTTTTGAACTTCTCGAATTTCCTCGAAAAGAGTAATGAAGCATCATGTTTTGGTGATTAATTGATCCACTTCTTCCTTCCACCCAGCTAGCCAGGCACTTTTATCACAAAGTTGATTTATAAGCTGAATTTGACAAGATAGTTTTGGTCAAATCGTCATCGAAAATGACTGTTGAAAAGATTTCAAGTCAAATGCATGCTTTTATATAGTAATAAATATTTACCATTTTTGTGAGAATGATTGAAAAAAAAATGTATAACCAGTCGTGTACGTTGTTGACAATAATTTTGCTTTTGTAAGCTTTATAGCCTTGAACATTCTCATCAATTATAAGTTCTTTGACTGCTTTTTGGGTTTTTCTTCTCTCATTTGTGTATATGACATTGAATTTCCCAAAGGAATCTGTTCATTATGTTACCCTGGCAGAAGATCTCCTCTTTTTTAGATATTTGTCAAAATTGTAATCAACCCTAACTTTATCTGATTAAAATTTTTGGGCATTAGTATCTAAAAGCATTTCAAATGGGTAATGGATTGTTATAATACTATTTGCAGATTTATTTATTGCTTTGATTGATCTACACCCTGATATATATTGTTGATTCCAAAAAACTGAGTGGAGTCATAATTAGCTCAGTAATATATACCTGACTTTAAGACGCATGCAATAATTAGAAACTGCACATCCTTAGCTGTTACACTTTCTGAGCAGGGGCTAGGGCAATCTATACCCTTTGTCACTCTATTTATTTTCATTATATTTTTAAATTTATCATCAGTCATCCTTGTTGCATGACTAGTTGCCAATCTTAGACAGCCTATCTTTATTGTTTCATGGATNAATATGTGTATTAATTATTTTACATATATTGATACCCAACATGTTTAAATCCAGCAATCCTTTTAGCCGATTATAAAAAATATTTTTATTAGGCAAAACCAATTTATTTTTCTTTTCAAATAACATTTGATGGTTCAGATAAGTTGATAATTAAATACAATAATGACTTACTTCTGTTTTATGTAATTAATACCTTAATCTCTAGGAATGTTTGGATCTATGAGAAAAAAAATTCCATTTACCGTTACTTACCCTTAAATAGAACTTTCATGTAAGTGAAAGTTTTGGGGCTAACTAGCATTAAAACAGCATTAGCCTCTTTTCTATATAAGACAAAATTAATCATCTGAAAGCACTCATAAGAGGCACCAGCTTTGCCGAGGGGATCCCTTTGAGGCCCTAAAGTTTGGAGTTTTGGGTTCCCTCCATCAACAGGCTTTTATCAAGAAATGAAAGCCTGCCCACAGGTGTTTAGTATAGACTGTCTACCTGTAGAAAGCTCCTCCCTCCATGAATTAACTGAAATAAAAGCATACTATTTATAAGATATCTCTTGAATGCCATCAAGCCTTTTCATTATTACTTTTGCCAGAATTTTGCAAAAGTTTAAGATAAGAAAAAGTTGTAATATGTTTGCACCAATATTTTTATACTTAATTTGTATGGTATGGTAATAATTGCATAACTATTTTAAAAACTTTTTTTTTTTTTTGTTCTTTTATAAATATGGTACAGTAGTAGATAATAATTATGGTGAATGTATGACATGGGTTAGAAGCTTCTTGCAGGCCTCTTATATATATATATCTTCATGAAAAAGTGACAAATGAAAATTTTTAGAGTTGTGACAACTGGAACAGAACAAAATGCCCACCAAGCTTCTTGGTTATTGAACCATTTCCCAAACAGAATGGTGGTCAACTAGTTCCTGTGGCCTAAGAATGTTAGCTATAAAACTGTGTGATCAGTTGGGTGTGTGTATATATATATATATACCCAATTTGTCAAGAACACATTTTTATAGTTAATATTCATAGGAGGATGGTTCAATAACCAATAGGCTTGGTGAACATGTGTTCTGTTCTGGTTCACAACTCTAAAAATTTCCATTTGTCACTTTTATGACTGCCATGGAGCTCAGCTTGTTAAAGGATGTAACTTTTACACCTAACTTTTTTCTTTTCTTTTTTTTTTTTTTTTTTTGTTTTTTTTACACGAAGATTTGTTATGAATAGAATGGAGGCAGTTAGAGATGGGTATAGTGATGCCAGGTATGCAGACACCTTCTATAAGTCGCAAAACACGGAGAGCTCTATTAAAGTAGCTCCTCATAGGACAGGGAAAACATACAAATGGAAAATGCAAGGATATGCTCATTGCAGTGCAAGTTGTCTTGGGGGTAAGTCATTTGTTTAATTGTAATAATATATGCTCGCTTAAAATTAAAATGATAGTTACACTAGCTTTAAAATTCTAGGAGTTCAAGAGTCTATTATAATGTGTGTTCAAGAAGATGATGAGAAAGTAGTTGGCCCATTTCTTTGTTCAAATCAGCCAAGGCCTGAAGCTTTAACTAGAACTTGCAATGATCATCCTTGCCCTCCTCGATGGAACTTAACTGAATTTCAACAATGTTCCAAACCATGTGGTATTGGGATACAAACACGTGAAGTTCAATGTATTCATGAGGTCACGCGAGGGGGAGCCAACACAGTGGTTGTCCCAAATCATATGTGTCCACAACCACCACCTACTGATCGTCAACAGTGTAATGTTGTTGACTGTGCTGTTGAATGGCATACATCTAAATGGACGAAGGTACTTATTTTAATGCTTTAGTAATATATTCAGTGAATTGATCTATATATGTGTGTATATATATATATATATATACACACATATATACATTTAGGCAAGCTATATACTATCATATATTACTGTATAGATTTAGTTAAATTATAATTTTATTTATTGAAGAGAAAAATTAATCATTTTATAAGGAGACCTATCCTATTCTAATATCTTGTGCTAAAGCAGAAATTGAAATTTTTTTCACAAAATAAGTTTTAAGTTGATTCTCTAAACTTNAATAAAAATTTAATAAAATTATTAATAGAATATTTAAGAAATCGACAAAAAAATCTGATAGCGCTAGGTATTATTTAGTGAACTTAAAAGAAAATTTAACAAAACAAAATATATTTTTTAAATCTGTCATTTAGGGCCTCTGTAAAATAAAAAGATTGATGTCTTTCTTTAGTAAAAGGAAAGGCTTTTCTTTAGTAAAAGGCAAAATATTTATTAATTTTGAAGAGAGACCAGTATTTTTAGAAGTGGGGTCAATGAGCCCCTTCCCCCTGCATAAGTGATATTTATTTTTTGTGTATATCTTCTTTCTTATCAAACTGCCAGATGTTTATTAACATATTGTAATAAATAAAGGTTTGTTAATGTAAAACAAAACATATGAACAAAAATTACAAAAATAGACCAGAAAAGGAAATGAGCCTAAAAGGGAAGATCATTTAAGGCCTATCTGTCTGAAAAGAAATAGATCTTTATTAGGGAGCATTGGTCAGTGATGAATGGTTCTAAAAATCACTATTTGTTATAAGGAATGATTATTTTAAACCGAAATAAACAAAATAAAACAGGTTGTAGACATTAAAATATATATCTTATGTATTTTTTTATTCTTTCATTTGAGTTGGAAAAGAACAAAATTTTACTAAAACTATTAATTTAGAGTTTATATATAACTTTTAATTAATTAATTGAAATGCATTACATTTTTTCAAGAAAAAAGGATTATTCACAACAAAAAGTTATAAAAGAATGAAAATTCAATGAATATGGAAGAAAACTCACTATATGAAACATACGTGCAGGCAATATAATCATTTTAGAAAAGGTACATTCTTTATTATTTCTAAACTATACATGAAATTGATAATTATTTTTATGCACACCTGGTTGAAGGAGTTTCATTCAATTAGGTTTTGCTGGTAGGATCTTCATGTAAGTAGTGAGGCTACAATCATCTCCTACTGAATCTCACAAAAATTAGTGAATTTTGTTATAGTATATAGATGAGAGTATATTTTCTCAAATGAAGTACAATATGAGTCACTAATTACCTCAACAGTGGGTTTTCGGTGCAATCGGTATAGAGACAAGGGAGTATTTCCTGGTCGCCATTGGCAAAATTGATAAGAATACTTTTATTCCTATTATTAATGAAAAATAAATCCAAGAAGTGCTGTAATGCCCAATAAATGGTGTGCCTACAAACAAATATCTGATGTGTATGAACACAAAAATATAATTCACGCTAACAATTTTGTTGATTCAGGGGCAGAGCACATACATAAGTTAGAGAGTTAATGATACTTAAGAAAATATAAGGAATAAGAGACAGTGCAGTGATCATTAAGCTCTTTTAGAATCTTATCTTTGCAAATTCTCAGAAAGAAAGTTTCAAGGAATAGATCTTTTTAAAAAGATTTTAGTCAATATAGCTATTTTCTGGCCACCATTTGACAATGGTTTGAGAACCTTTATTATATCAGTGGGAATCAAATTTCATTATAGGATTGTCAGTAATTATTCTGTTTCATATGTATACATCTGATTACATAATTATTCCAAAATATCCTTTTTTTCTTGATATAATATAATATATTTCAATTGATTATAGTATTTTTTCTAATAAATATTCTTCTTTTAATGTGTTTTTTTTTTTTTTTTCGT
>KZ807172.1:429833-445092 GCA_000696205.2 Oncopeltus fasciatus | reverse complement strand
TTTTTTTTTGGGGGGGGGGGGAGAGGATGACTCTCAAAAGCAATAACAACTTGCAGATCAATTAAATATGAGTCGAAAATTATCTTTATTTTTTTTAAGGCCATGGGAAAAATCCAGAAAGTCAAAAATAGGTACCTCACCAACTCACTGTCAGGCAGCAGGAAGTGCGAAAAGCTTTTTTTCTTCTTTTTTTTTAGCCAAATGCTGCTCACCATGTACAAAAAAAAATTAATTTTTTCATCGAATTGTGACTAGGGATGAAAAGTGGATTCCTTTGAGAATCCTAAGCATAAGAAATTTCCATGACATTTAGCCATAATTCCACCGTCTTTGACTGCTAGGCCTAATTGCTTCAGACAGAAATTAGAAGCAGAAAAAGTAAAAGAAACAGTTCTCTATGTTTGGTAGAATAAGAAGCACTAGTTAAACAGTGGTTCACTTCTTACGAATGTACACAGACAAATATACACACACAGCAGTGCATATAAATAGGATATTTATTCTCAGAAATCTAAAATTACTTTATTGGGTTTGTCCTGTAATACTTGTTATTTATGTATCATGCATCATTATGAGTAATACATAAAATAAAACCAGTCCCGGGACCTGCCATGTGACTAGGAGGAAACAAATTTTAAGGTTGTGTCTCTCTCTATTTACAACATGCTACAAAAGAAGAGTGGTCAAAAGACCGTTCTAGCTGCCTAATTTTACCAAATTAGAGCTGGGGGTTGCCAGGAGTTCACTAGAAATTGTCTGGGATTTTACAAATAGTAGCACAGATAAAAAGACTAACTGTGCACTATGAGTACTGAATCTGGGACCTTTGGCTCAGGAGTCCAATGCCCTTAGTAATATATCATTATTTTTAAAAGGTGTAATACCCATAAGGTAATAACCTATTCACATAGCATATACAATTTAATATATCATATTGCACAATATACTTATCACTGATATATGAAATAACTTGTGAAAATAACTTATCAAATATATAACAAATATCACACACTAATATAACCTATTAAAATATCCAATAAAAAAATCTCACTTAACAGAAGTATATAATATAACTTATACTGTAATCAGATGATGGTTGTAAATCATTTTAAAATTTAATTTTAAACAAATCCTTTATATAAAAAAAAAGAAGTTTATTTTCAATAATTTTTAGTGCAAGGGAACAGAATAAAAAACAAACTGTCCCAGCCAGGACTCGAACCTGGACTCCTGCTATCTGGGCCGGTGCATTTACCATTTATGCTACCAGGACAAGTCTGATAAGTTATTAAATTCCCCGCACTAATGTCCAGAGTTTAACCTCCGAGGCCGACAAATATATCGTCTTATGCTCGGAGGTTAGATGAAATTACTAAGTGTTAATTTCTTCAGATTCTTTTGAGTTTCTTTGACAAATATGTAGCTTTATTAACTTTTTTCTCTATCACATGTATCTGTGGTTATTTCCTTGATTGGGGTATTATTAAGAAGATTTGAATCATAAGTAGTTTTTTTTTTGTTGCTTTTTTTTTAAGGTTTTTTATTATACTTGTGTATTTGTAAGTGGAATAAAAAATTAGCTTTTAAAATATATTTTTTATGAATATGTGTGTAAATATGAAACAGGAAATCGCCAATGAAAGGGGTAGCAGTCTATATAAATTGGTATTTATATAGACTGCTACCCCTTTCATAGTTGGTACTAATCCCCTCGGTGGTGCCATTTGTTTTTTTATACATCTGATAAGGTTTTCCATTAGTTTCATTATGCAACCGTGTGTTTAATGGCATTGAACATGTTGACTTCAGAGCTAAGAAATAATCATTTGTGGGCAGCAATGATTTTCTGTTTCCATCTGAAAAAACCTGCTGCAGAATCATATTGGATGATTGTTGATGGTTACAGTGAACATCCCCTAGGCAAACTACAATGTTTCAAGTGGATTAAAAAGTTTAAATCTGGCTATTTTGAAACTTTTTTTATATAGATTAGGATGACTCTCAAATGCAACAACAACTTGTAGACCAATTAGATTTGAGAACCAGTCTCCATTCATTTTAAAGCCATGGAAAATATCCAGAAGGTCAGCAAATAGGCACCCACCAACTAACAGGCAGTAGGAAGCTTGAAGAACCTCTTGCCAAATGCTGCTCACCAGGTACAAAATTTCATTTATTTGTTTATAAAATTGTGACTGGAGATAAAAAGTGTATTTCCTTAGAGAATCCTAAGCATAAAAATCATGGGTAACTCTATCAACATTGACTGCAAGGCCAAATCCCTTCAGACAGAAGACAATGCTCTTTGTTTGGTGGGATCAGAAGGATGATATCTGCTATGAACTGCTAAAACCTGGGGAATGCAGAAAAATACTGATAACAGATGATCAATTTGAATTAAGCATTTTGCAAATTACCAGAACATCAAGAAAGGACACAAAGAGATCTTGCTCTATGATAATGCCCCATCACACTCGGTAAAATGGACTGAGAAAATGATCGAGGTGTTTGTTTGGCAAATTCTTCCTCCAGATTTGACTCCATCTAATTACCACTTATTTGCATCGATGGAACTCCCACTAGCTGAACAGTGCATCACTTTTTACAAAGATTTACAAAATGGCTTAGTGATTGGTTTGACTTGAAAGCAAAGGACATTACTTCAAATATCAGATTTACACAATCTACATATATTTTCAATTTAAAAAAATTCTGGTTTCATATTTACACACCCATGTTTGAGTATATGTGTGTGTGTCGGTGTAAGTCTTGAGCTGCAATATTTCCCTACTTTTCTCTAATAATTAATTAATTAAAGGACACACAAACATCAAATGAAGAATAGTGACATTCACTGTTGCATATAATTGTCTTGTATTCCCCTCCACAAATTTGAAAACCTTTTATTATGATAGATTCTATTTTTTATTTTTTTTATTTTATTCACTTAACCTCACCTTGGCTGAGTCTTAATTTATTTCTGTGAAAATTAAACTTTAAATATTCTTCTTCAAAGATCTGGCTACTAATTTATCTGTAGAAATTACTGAAAAAAAAAAAAAAAAAGAACATGAAAAGCTTAAAAAAAACTTGTCTTTTCCTGCTTCATCTTCATAAAATCTTGTCAAGTCCATAATTTATCTTGAGCCATGATAGCGTGAAGTGTTTTTCTTTGCCCTAAGGTCCAGTTAAATGAGGTTGCTTTTAAGTTTGTAAAATTTAACCAAGTAAGTTAAAACCAGTAAATAATCTTGAAAAGCACTGTTTTAACTAAACACTGTCAGTCCAATCTGCTTGCTGAACCCTTGTTTATGATTGAGATATAGGAAAATTCAAAAGAGAGCAAAACCGTTCTTCCCACCATAGAAGAAGCAGCGCTTGCTAATTTAGAATTAATAAACATAATTAATTAACAGGCACATACACCCACCCTTACAAACCTGCACATATATGATAAACAAGATTTTATATATACTAGTTGTTTAAAAAAAAATTTATTGATGCCTCTAAAATTCAAAATAATAAAAAGAATAGAGTGTTCTGTCCTTACAGCCTTTTACAAACAACAGAGATCTGCGAATGATTAAAGAGGAAGAAGAGTTTCAGCTGGAAACCGACTTGCCATCTCAGGAAGTCACTGAAGACTCATTTGGAACAGCTGTAGTATTAGGAAAAGGTAAATATGTACCATACACTTACACTTGTGTGTGTGTGTGTGTGTTTTATTAGCTATAAACTATTTTAAGTAAATGGGGAAGGTGATGAGAATAAAAATAAAAACCAAGATTTTTAAACATACTTTTTAAAGGCTCGAATTAAAGATGGTACTATATAATTATTTGTACAAACTTTATATTGGGTGGCTAAGTACTTTCAAGTTTTTGAATATTTTATTTGCAAATAACAAGCATGATTCTTGAAAAAAAAAATTAAAAAAAAAAGGCAATGAACTTGAGTCATGTAGACTGAGCATAAAATACTGTCCAAAAGAACACCATTTCTATTAATACACAAAGAATGAAATCTCGAGTGTAAAGAAAACTATCTATAAGTATTTAGGAACTCCAAGAACGATGAACTTTATCATATATTTATATATATATATTTGAATCATAAGTAGTTTTTTTTTTGTTGCTTTTTTTTTAAGGTTTTTTATTATACTTGTGTATTTGTAAGTGGAATAAAAAATTAGCTTTTAAAATATATTTTTTATGAATATGTGTGTAAATATGAAACAGGAAATCGCCAATGAAAGGGGTAGCAGTCTATATAAATTGGTATTTATATAGACTGCTACCCCTTTCATAGTTGGTACTAATCCCCTCGGTGGTGCCATTTGTTTTTTTATACATCTGATAAGGTTTTCCATTAGTTTCATTATGCAACCGTGTGTTTAATGGCATTGAACATGTTGACTTCAGAGCTAAGAAATAATCATTTGTGGGCAGCAATGATTTTCTGTTTCCATCTGAAAAAACCTGCTGCAGAATCATATTGGATGATTGTTGATGGTTACAGTGAACATCCCCTAGGCAAACTACAATGTTTCAAGTGGATTAAAAAGTTTAAATCTGGCTATTTTGAAACTTTTTTTATATAGATTAGGATGACTCTCAAATGCAACAACAACTTGTAGACCAATTAGATTTGAGAACCAGTCTCCATTCATTTTAAAGCCATGGAAAATATCCAGAAGGTCAGCAAATAGGCACCCACCAACTAACAGGCAGTAGGAAGCTTGAAGAACCTCTTGCCAAATGCTGCTCACCAGGTACAAAATTTCATTTATTTGTTTATAAAATTGTGACTGGAGATAAAAAGTGTATTTCCTTAGAGAATCCTAAGCATAAAAATCATGGGTAACTCTATCAACATTGACTGCAAGGCCAAATCCCTTCAGACAGAAGACAATGCTCTTTGTTTGGTGGGATCAGAAGGATGATATCTGCTATGAACTGCTAAAACCTGGGGAATGCAGAAAAATACTGATAACAGATGATCAATTTGAATTAAGCATTTTGCA
Source organism: Oncopeltus fasciatus (assembly GCA_000696205.2). Classification (NCBI taxonomy): domain Eukaryota; kingdom Metazoa; phylum Arthropoda; class Insecta; order Hemiptera; family Lygaeidae; genus Oncopeltus; species Oncopeltus fasciatus. Next base: position 440,069 of record KZ807172.1, on the reverse strand, counting down.
AATTACCAGAACATCAAGAAAGGACACAAAGAGATCTTGCTCTATGATAATGCCCCATCACACTCGGTAAAATGGACTGAGAAAATGATCGAGGTGTTTGTTTGGCAAATTCTTCCTCCAGATTTGACTCCATCTAATTACCACTTATTTGCATCGATGGAACTCCCACTAGCTGAACAGTGCATCACTTTTTACAAAGATTTACAAAATGGCTTAGTGATTGGTTTGACTTGAAAGCAAAGGACATTACTTCAAATATCAGATTTACACAATCTACATATATTTTCAATTTAAAAAAATTCTGGTTTCATATTTACACACCCATGTTTGAGTATATGTGTGTGTGTCGGTGTAAGTCTTGAGCTGCAATATTTCCCTACTTTTCTCTAATAATTAATTAATTAAAGGACACACAAACATCANTGGGGTTTGGTCAGGTTAGATCCAAAAAAAATACAAGTTAAAAAAAAAAAGTTTATTTTTAAAAAATTATCTGACGATGTTTCGGCTTACATTGTAAGCCATCTTCAGGGCTATCATGGCTAAATATGTGAACTTAGGGACAGCCCCCTCTCCTCTTTATGATAACTTTCATATAACATAAGTTAACTGCCCTTAATATGTTTGAATAATGAGATTTTAAGACAATCAATGGGAAGACTGTCTTAAAAAGCCTTCATCATCATATGAGGAATCATATTACAAATGAATTAAAGTAGTTCTGAATTATTCATTTGCTTTATTATTTAATAACCTTAATGTTAGGAATAATTTGGAGCAATGAAATATTTTTAGAAAATATGTTCAAAAATATGTATTGGTTACAATTTTGTAATAAAAAATAAATATGAAAGAACATTATTATTGCCTGATTCTTGTTTATTTCAGGTGATCCAGAGAATCTTATATTTGAATGGGTGGTTTCTGAATGGTCAACATGTTCAAAATCATGTGGTGGGAATGGCCATCAGGTAATGTATGGTTTTGTGTGCATGGGATAAAGGTTTCAATTAGAAATATTCTGAGATGATATTATTAATATGACTTAAAGACTATTGGTCTTATTTAAATAAAATAAATAGTTTTACAAATATTAATATTGACCCCTTATCTTATATGTTTCTGGAGACCCTTTTGCAAAGTGGCAACACTTATCAAGGAAAAGGGGTTTACAAAAGTTTTACAGTAATTAAAAAGTTTACAATGATCAAAGTGAAAGTAGTGAAGAAGTAGCTGACAGCCACAACCAGGATGAGATTACTTGAAGAGGTACTCCTGATGAACTGGTTGAAGTTCAATTGTGTGCTTATTCATAGCATTCCATGCTCATTAGATAAAAGTTCTGCTAAGAGGTTTGCGATTTTGTTTCTGAGGGGACTTTCAAAACTTTTTCTACTACATTTCAAGATATGTAAAATCACCTATAAAAAAAATAAATAAATAAAAAATAAAAAAAATGAATAAATAGGAAAGCATAAATTTTCTGTGCTGTATTTCATTGTTTATAAAAACAGCTGAACTGATTGAGAGACAATTTGTGATTTAGGTTACAATTGTGCCGACAAGGTGCCTAATTTTATATGACCTCAATTCAATTCAACTTCAATAAAATGATTAAATTAATGTTGAAACTTTTAACTGCCCTAATGGCTAAACAGTATCAGTAATAAACTCATACCTGGACCCTTTTCATGGATATATATATAGGTTTACAATTTTCTTAGTTTTTGCTTGTCTTCATCAACTGTTTATTAATAAATTTTATTATAACTATTTGATAAAATACCAATTTAGTTATAATTTTTAGTTTATGATAACCTAATTAGTTTGTATTATTCAGTTAGAATAAATTTACATAATTCAGTCATTAAATGATTTCAGGACACTTTTTTTTAAAACTATACATACCTTTTGGAGAGAAGGTTTACCTAAAGTGAAACATTTGATTTGAAACATTTTCTATTGTATAGAGGTCAAATCTTTAATTGAACAAAATTTTTGTATTCAATTTTTTTTTACCATAAATAGTTTTTTGATGAATATAAATAAAATTGGACCATTAAGGGTCACTTTGTTTTGTAAGTCAATTCAATCTATAATTGAAAATACTTACAAAAACAAAATAACGAAAATAAATAATAATTATAATCCTTCTGGAAAGGCACTTTTTAATTTGCCATAATTGAGCTCAGTGTGATGTAATTATAATGACTAAAAAAAAAAACATTTTGCCAAGGATCATTTGCTAAAAATTTAAGAAAAATGTAATTATAAAAAGTGTTTGCTGAAATCGTGATATTTAAATTGAGAAGTTTTAGCTCTACAAATTGCGCTGTTTTTAAGAATCCATGCCAACCTCAGTATTGATTTGTACATTCTTTCATATTAAATTATTTATGACTGAAATTAGGAATTGAGAAGTATGGGCTTTGCATAAAGGCAATACAAAATTTAAATTTCTTCATATTTATAAGATTCAGGGGAGGGTAGTATATTAATTCTGGAGTGGAAATGCTCTTTAATATGATGTTATAAGGTACAGAGTATATTGTACTCCAGTTGATAATCTTACTTTTTCAACTACTTCTTTTATTTTAATTGGAGAGTTTTTTTTTACCGTATATATAAAAATATGATGTTTTTTATATTTATTTTGTTCCCTGAATTGCTTACTTCAGATACTTTGTATGAACACTTAAACTAAAGTGTCATTCAAATATAACATAATGCTAAAGTAATTATGACATATGCATCTTGTTTTCTTCAGTAGTCTATTACTGAATAAAGATTTAAAATCTTTTAATATTTAGTAAATATGATATTCTTTATTATAAATACATAGGCACCAAAGACACTAATTAGTGTAAAAATACCTCAACCACTTTGGAAACTCTTTTAATTTAACATTTCAATTATAAAATATAACTTTTTAATCTGCAGTAGAAGAATTTGTACCACAGTTCATACTACCTTATGAGATAACTCTTTTTTTTATAATTTAAGGAACACCTTTCAAGTTCATTTTTAAATTTAACACACTGAATATTTCAGACATAATTTGATTTTTCTTAATTTAATTTGAATTACCTAAGTTTTACTATTTGAAATAAAATAGATGAATTAACTTCGGGAAAGTAGTAACCTGGGTAGAGTGTGAGATTTTATGGTTTATCCCTCGCATTCCCCTCGTGTCTTTCTAAGCTGCCACAGAGGTGACGCAAAGTCTTATTTTGGCAGATGACGATGAGGATGAGCCGAATATATGCTCCCTTTGTCAGCGGAGGTTCGAACAGCAAGGTAAAGCTTCAAGACCAACAACCACTCTTTAAGAAGAATCTGATTCTAATCCTAGCCACTTATGGAGGAGATAAAAATTATTGTTATTTTTTCCTCATGCATTTTGGGAAGTAACTTCCCCTATTTACATTTTTTTTTTTTTCATTAAAGGTGTGGAAGAATTGAGTGTGTACCTAATATTAATTAACCTTAGTGTGTGTTGAGTGAGAGTGCTGAGGGTAGACAAAACTAGATCCCTATAGTATTGTTTAGTTTTATGAAGTTTGATCTTTAGTTCCTATGATAGTTTAGATCCCTTCAAATTGCATTCATTTTATGCCATATTATTATCACTTATTATCAATGCTAATTTATTTTAATATATTACCGAATTTATAATACTAACATTAAATTATTTATGTAAAGAAATTTTTGTTGCTCAGCACATTTGATTTTGAAGAAATGCTGTAGAGCAGTTGATTAATCATAATTAACACTAATTGTTAGATTATATAGTACAATATTATTATTTTATATATAAAATATANCTGTGGCCGAACAGTTGAATACAGACAGTGACAGTGAACACATGTATTCGGCCAAGAAGATGGACAATGTTCGAAAGCGCTCGCCAACAGAAGATGGTTTGGATATATTTTATTTTAATGTGTTCCTATTTTTTTAGATTGATAAAAACTATTTTAGCTAAAGTATTTTATCATATAATGTAAATTTAAAAACTTCCATAATGGAATTTCTACATAGGTTTGCAATGATTACAATTTGAATAAGCTCAGAGCTGATCCAAAACATAAACTCCTCCTTTGGTCACACTAATGAAACATAAATTAATGTATGAATTAAGTATGATTTTTTCTTGCAAGGATGCAGCTTTAGCTTTAGCTTTAGGTAACAGTAATCAAATGATTAAGGAACAAATATAAGGATGACCCAACTTTTAGATTTTGAACTTCTAATTTACAAAAGATCAGGGGAGTTCAATTTTATCATTTCTTATAACAGTCCTTTTTTGAAGTAAATTCTTGATGAGTAGGATGCTCATAAAACTTTGTTCATCATTATATTTTTATTTTTATTTACTAGGTATTGAACCTTCTTTCTTTTTTTCTTTTTTTCCTTTTTTTTTTTCATATGTCATTCATTAAATCTTTTCTTTTGTATAAGATATCTATTAAATAATTTCAAAGAATCAAACATCATAATCATTTTCAACTGTTCACTTACTTGGAAGGTAAGTGCGGAAAAAGCATTTTTTCTGAATGCCAATGAGTTGTTCATTCTTTTATATGATGTCCCAGTTTGTAAAATTTGCACTCAATAATGGGAACAAATTTCTCTCCTGCACTTTGACTATCCCTATCAAAGCAATGAGCAAATAGTAAAAATACAAATATTTTTATATGAAAATTGGTACCAATAGCTACCAATTTTCATGCTACCATAGCTACCTTGGGAAATGTTTAATAATAGATAAGTTGGAAAATGCCTTTCTTATTTTTCTCTTTTGTAAATGAACAAGCCAATCAAGGTTTTTTGTTTCTCAGCATTGTCTTAATGCAAGCTTTAATATTTCTGGGATTATTATTTTAAAAAAGTAGTCCATTGGATAGGTTAATTATGCCCAGCAGCCAAACTTTAATTATGCCCAACAGGACAAATGTGGACCATATTTTTTTTTGAAAATTGTATTACATTAAATGACATAGTCATAATGGTATAGTGTTTGCTTGGCAATACTTGCAGTTGAACTCTGTTTCATTGATACCAGCATACTAGAGTTCTATAAAAAATTCTTTGGTAGGCAACTCATCAGTTTTCTTCTTTTACTTAGTTGCTTTTGATTCTTTTATATTGAATTTTTCCTCTGTAATCAATAAAAGAATACCCATCTGCAGCACTTTTGGGATAAGGCTTGTGTTTTTTTTATATGCTGATTGGATTTTTTACTTCTCAATCAGCATAATTGTCAATATTTTATCTTTTCTTTGGTAACTCACTATGTTACTGAGAGATAAATAAAAATACAATTTCTTGACTCACAATAAAGCCAATTTATTATTATTACACAATCATACTCACTTATTAGATTAAAAGTCAAAATTATCCTAAAAGTGGAAGTAAATGTCACTCGAGTAAATGTCCTCTTTAGGAGTTTATATCACTCAATCAAGAGGGGAGGGAGGAGGGATGAAATATATAATGTGTTTAAATATTTTTGTGAATTTCTTCAGGAGTCTTTCATTTGATAATGTTGGGCTACTGTCTTGCAGGTAACCTCCAGAAGACCTTTAATTTGTCACCAAAATAAGCTCAAATTAACTTCCTTGGTTAACTTTGAGAAAATTTGCTTCCCAAGAGGAGATGTCATCTGCCCGCTTTTTTTTTTTTTTTGTTTTTATCATCTTCATCATTATAATAAGTCACCTTCTGGATAACTTTCTTTTTATTCATTTTTACTATGGCTGAATTAATTTTAGGAAAGGGAACAACTTCCTCTTTATGAAATTGGTGGTCAAATAATGTTGAAAGTTTTTGAGAATTTATTCGAGAGTTTTTTCCTAGGATCCTATTGGCAACGGCCTTGCAGGTAACATATACCATCAATTTGCCACCAAAATAAGCTCAAATAAAGTTTGTTTTCATCAGGTGGAGGAGGGTGAATGATATATTGGTATCATATACTAGTATGTAATATTAAATACTATTTCCTTACTTTATTGGATACAGATTAAAATTTACATGTAATGTTTTATTAACCTTACTTCCAAAAGGCAAGACAATGCACAGAAACTAATGGTCATAGAAAATAGACTAGGGATAGCATAGCTCTCAATTCAATTTCCTATTGTAGTATACTTTCAATATCTTATTGTTTTATCAGAAAATTTTACCACTTATTTTACACTCAGAGTGTAAAATAAGTGGTAAAATTATTAAAGTTCTATCTTTTTCATTAATTGCTTCATTTTGAGTAATACTTTATGTTATTGGGACTTAAAAACTTTATAGTTTAATATAATTGTTTAATATTCACATATTCATGTATTTCAATTTGAATATTTCTCTTCCTTGTAACAGTCCCTGACACCTACAATAAATCTTTATACCTCATGCTTTTACTAGATAGCTACTTTTATTAATGTCTAGTTACTTGGTACTAGTTACTTCAGCTGCACTTGGTATTTAAACTTCAGAGCATTCAGATGTAGTCTCAGTCATCATCTTTCTCATGTATTTCATTCCATCCCCTAGATTTGTTTTCTTTTTCAGTCCTTTATCTTCATGCTTTGTTTTCTAAAAGTTTCTTGTCATATTTTTCTTATTTTTTAAATTTTCTATTTGCAGTTTATATAGTTAGAGAAAAAGTTATTGTAATATTCCTTTCCTTCTTATTCATTCCTCTTTTCCTCTCCTTCTGGCTTCTATATTCCTTGAAAGTAAAGGAATTGCAATGTCAATAGAAAAATTTTAATTTAGGTTTTTCTTAGCAAGGGTTTGTTTTAAATTTAAAAAAATAAATCTCCACAAACATAAATCGTTTCAGTTTATTCAATTGAGTCTAACCCAGAGTAAATAAATAAATGAAAAACTGATAAAATCTCCTTCACCTGTGAATGAAGTTGGCTTTCATTACATAGATCTCATAAAAGAGTAGGAATAATTCACTCCGAATTGTTCTAAAATAACAAAAAAATTAAGGTAATTAACAAACCAAATATAACATATTTTATACTTACATAGAATAGATATGTATGATTTAGGCAGGCTTTAGATATAAATATCTCAAATAAACTGGGCCAATTTATAAATAAGTATGTGCACTCTCCAGGGATATCTGGTCTCTTTGTTTGGCTTTGATGTCACAAAAGTTTCAAAACACAAAGCCCTTGTCAGAACCTCTATTAAACTAAGTAGCAGGAGTGAATGAACTCTCACAATTGAACTTTGACAGCTGCTTTTTCACGACTTCCACTTGAATCACAATAAAACTTTTAAAATAAAGGTGAAAAAAACAACTATTGTTCCTTCCTTCCCCTCTTCAGTATTACCTCTCTTTTCCTAATAATATAACTAAGATCTAATTTTCTTCAAACTGAAGATTCTTTTAGATTTTACTTCAAACTTCTATGTGAACTTAATTGATATGATTTAAAGTATAAAAATGTTAGTGCAAATAAATTTAAGTAAATATGAGAAACCCCAGATCTACTCTGGCTTACGAATATCCAGCCTCCAAGGTATTAAATCATTTGTCTACTGCTAACCACTGATTCAGTTCAATCATAAATATAATTTCCCCACTCTGTTCATTGAATATTTAAAATTGCCTCAACTCTGAAGTGATATTTTACTGAATTTAATATTTTTATTTAATAAAAGTTTAAGTGCAAGCAAGTCTATTTACCTCACTGTACCTCTGGCCTACAACAAGTTTGAAAGTTTCAACAGAGTGCCCTCCCTTATTATAAATGCCATATGTTTCTGCCCTAAGGATGGAGGTTTTTCTGGCACTGAGCTTTGACCCGTGAGTTAGAGTATTCACAATTAAACCCTCTCTTCTTTTACCATTGTCATCTCATGTTAGTCTTGACAATTTTGTGCTTTGTTGAAGGAATTCTATGTCTCATTCATACATATACGATCATGTTGAACAAACATTTTCATTCTTAGACTACATATAGTTTACTATATCTTTAAGAAAGTCTACAATATTGTTTATTATTCTTTAATAAACCATTATAAAATTCTGTAATACTAAGCACTCACTCTACCACTAAAAGCTGATTAGATGGTATAGCATATAATACCCATATTTAGATAGACATAGACTACTATGTCATTGTAAATTAGATACCTATACCAACCATAATTACATATTTTACAGAGCTAATTAAAATGTTATTAACATAAAAAAAAAGCTAGGTTATTGATAAAGTAATTAGGGTTATTGTACCTATGTGGAAAGTGCTTCAGTGTTTATCTACTGAGGTTGCATTTGTTGCTATTTAATTGTGCATGCTGTTAAAACACATTTCCTAAATGATGATCAATAGTACGAAGATCAGGTAGCTAAAATTTAGCCAACTTTGACCAAAGAAAAAAATAAATAAATAAAAAATAAAATAAAGGGGCCTATATTAGCTGTTCAACATTAGCTGGGCAGAGCTTTTGTATGGCATATTGACAAGTCTTGGGCCCATCCCATTTTTGACTTCAGATCAATCAACTGCCATCAATGAAATTCATATAGATCAATTAATTGAGAGACATTTAGTTTTCAATATTTGTCTGCGTATTATGATAAAATTACTTGTACTGAATCAGTAATCAAGGAAAATTTTATTAAATGATTCAGTTTTAAACAAAATATTCTTTTCGCATTGATTGTTATTTGGTTTTATTACAGATGAGAACAGCATACTGTACTGTTAAACTTCATAATAACTCACAAGAGGTTGACAACAATATTTGTCTTGATGCTGGTCATGAAATGCCTAAAACTATACGAAATTGTGGTCTTTCAACTTGCCCGTATTGGATAACAACTCCTTGGCAGTCTTGTCATGAATCACGTTGTTTCACCTATAATACAGGTAGTTTATTTTTTATATATACCATATTGTAGCAAATCATGAATCACATTTTTTCTGTTAATTGTCTTTTAAAAATGTTTGGAAAAAAATAGGTTAAATGAAACATTGAGAGCTCTATTCATCAGTCCATTATCACTTTTAATATGGCAAAAATATGCTAATGTTTTCCATTAATTTCATATATGCATCAGTATTGGTTATTTTTTATAGATTTTATTTAATTAATGTTTCTTTGAGGAGCACTTATGTCATGCCTACTATTTATAGATTATTTATTTATTTGCTCATAAAAACTTATTTTGTTTCTAAAATGCTGTTTCCTACCTGAAACCTGAAAAAATTCTGGACCTTCAATTTCCATGATTAGCTCTATATTTTTCTACTTTTCTGCATATTTTCTGTTTGAATTTGAGTGACTTTTCTGCACATATACATTAAGCATTCAATTTAATTTAATACTAAAAATTTGATACTTTATTCTCTCTCTCACTCTCCCCCCCACTCACTCTCTCTCTCTCTCTCTCTCTCTCTCTCTCTCTCTCTCTCCCTCACTCTCTCTCTTTCTTTCTATCTATATGTGTGTATGTGTGTTTACACAAGTAATATGTGTATTTTTTTTTACTAGCTATGCAAAGAAGAGGTGTTGAATGCCAAATTGAAAATAATACTGTTGTGGACCAAGAACTATGTGATGAACAAACAAAGCCTCCTCTTCGACAAGAATGTTTTAATGATAAATGCAAGGGAACTTGGAGAGTTGGAGATTGGTCAGAGGTATAAGACTCAATGATTTTTTATGTGGGTGTGTGTTTACAATAAATTGTTGATAATTTACTATTAGGTTTTGTTTTTTTTTTGGGGGGGGAGGTGAGGGAATCGTTTACGCAGTCTTGGTCAATTTATTGCACATAATCCAACGAAGTGAGCACTGTGGGACTCCTGNATATATATATATATATATATGAAGAACATGTTGAAAATTTATTGTTATGTTCAGTGGAGAGGTTGACTGGAATGGTGAGGCAAAAGAAATGACAACAATATCAGCTAATAATTTTTTTGAAGACGGAATCCAAGGCTGTTTAAGGGCTCTTTAATATTAGAGTTGTATAAAATATTTACTGCACAACTCTTTCCCTCTTAGATAATGACAATTGGTTTGTATGGAGAGTAAAGGTCTATTGTTGAGTTGCATTAGTCCACAGCAACTTAATTGGAATTTGGAGAAATAATGTTTCTTTACTTGATATATAAATTATATGTAACAAAGCCAAATTATAAATGCGAAAACATTTTATTACTTATCTTAATATTAATATAATACAATATTTTATATTAATTTCCT